>BGPR01015598.1:0-36356 GCA_013235015.1 Araneus ventricosus | reverse complement strand
TTAATACTTTGAATGGCACTGAATGTTGGAATGTTCATCCTTGTAGAGCTTGCCGATATAATGTTGATTCGTCAGTAGAAGATGAATCAGCTAGTTTCCTAGCCGGTGGAGTTAAGCCGCACGGTCGAGCATATTTTCCCAGAATTTTCTTTCGAAAACGGAAGATAGGAAGGTTTCTTTTCTTTGCGTGAAAGCGGAATTTTCGGAATAAAAAGCAAATTTTTACGGTTAAAAAAAAACAAAAAAAACCACGGAATTTTGAGAGAAAAAAGACAAAAAAAAAGCGGAATTTCTTCAAAATAACAAAAAAAAGCGGAAGAATCTCATCCCTGATATGCACTACACTAACAAGGATGGGAATTAATTACACAACATTAATACAGAATATTTTACCGTATTAATTCTCTGTATTCATTTCTGTTCTCTTTTTAACAATATTGGTAAACAAAACAATGCAATAAAGGGCACCATTAAAAATCTATACATAAAAGGAGAAAAAGAGAGCACTAAATACAATAAACACACCAAGACAAACCATAGAAAATCACACAAATTAAAAAAATTTATAATTTAAAGATATACTTTGCATTTAAAACCCTCAATTACAAAAGAAGAAAGAATCAAGATGAAAGCAACTTTCGAAATTGACAATTGCTGCTCGAATAAAGAGTTCAAGCAAGTTTTTTTTATGTAGCGTTGCTATTTTGGTTAAATTTTACTCTACGGTGCCCACTTACTTCGTTCCTCTTAGGATCGCCAACTCTTTGCCGCCAAGAACGGAGAGGAGAGAACATTTGTTTTAGTTGTGCAATGATGATTTTAACGAGTGAGATGTGCACATGCGCAGAAATTGATCTTTTCGTCGGTGTTCTGCGCATGGCGCAATATTACGATTCGTTTTTGTTGGCATTAGAATTAAGTTCTTCTCAACTTCAGGATAAACGGGATGACGCCATCTCACATAGTGGGAAAATGTAAATAAGCTGTTGACAGCAATATGACGTCATCAGACGAGCAGCCAATTGGATTTTCTTTCTGTAGTTTCCAGTGTGCGGAATGGCATCTAATGTGCAAATCGCCCAGAAAGGGTGTATATAAGTGCATATTCTTTTCCTGTATTTCACCGCATCTGTGTGAGTGCACGTGTGCACTTTTGCAGTGAGACTGTGAAAGTTTCACAGTTTGTTTATAATGTTTTTCATCTGTATATATCCATAATAAATGTCTGTCTTCGTAATGTTTGTTGTCTTCTGAAAAGTCTTTAAGATTCTACTGATGCAATTAATGGCTACTCAGCTAAACCTTTAATGTCATTTGACGATCAAAAGGCCATCAGCTTTGATTGGTTTCTTCCATTGATCTGTTTCATGTGACTGGTTGATTCAATCGAATTTGTTTTGTCGGTTTGATTTTTGTCCGGTTTTATCATTTCGTTGTGTGCGCTTCGTACAGCTGTTGCTGATTATGGCATTGGTTCCCTTTCGAGGTGTGTGGATCAAGGATTGATAGCAAGTGGATACCAGTGCCCTAAGTGTAAAAAGCAGTTGGGCAATTAAAATAGGTATGTGAAGTTTTAACTACACTTTTCTCGTTTTTGAACATTTTCAGTCAGTTTAGGTTCAGAACTCTGTATGTTATTCTGTGTTTTCACTTCTCAATGAATAAGCGAAGCTACTAGTGTCATGCTTTGTAGAAAGCGAAGGCGCTGATGTCTTTTTAAATTAAAAAAAATTGCCCGGTACATGCTTGAAATGCCGAATCTCTCCTTTTCAAATGACGTAGTAGTAGCAGAAAATGATGCAGTAGAGCAATGAAAAGCACACTGCACATCCAAAACAATATTTGGCGACAGAAAATGAAATTGAGCCAAGAAAAATTGGCGAGAAGCAAGTGGACACTGTAGAGTAAAAGTTTACAGCTATTTTCACTCACAGCCTTTGCATATAAAATACATAAATTATACTTACATTACAGCTATGATTAATGAACCTGGCCAAGTTTCCACATCTAGTAGCATCAATGATTCCATCCACATCAACTTTAAACAAATATGAACTTCCGACGCCCAACGAAGTGTACTTCTTCTCTCGCATATCAGCTACTAAAGGCCGGACCATCTGTCCCACGTATTCAATAACCATTTCGTCTGCTGCAATTGGTTCCAGTGCAAAAAGCCCCCAGTCGTGAATTCTGCTTCTGGCAAACTTCAGTTGCTTCTTACGGAACTAAATTAAAACAGAATAGCATGGATAAGAAGGCTACAATGCAATAATTAAGCCAGTTTAGATTTAGTTACATTAACGTCACATTTTAAAGCAACACAAGGGCTATTTTGGGATGGCCCTCGTAATTTTGAACCAGGTCAGATGACGAGGACAACACCTGAGCTGGAACTCCCTCTCCAAACTTCCACACCACACCAACGGGAGGACGTTTGGCCACTACATATGATTTATCGTGCAACAGGCCCCACACACGGCGGATCTTCAGTGGAATCGGGTTTCGAACCTGGAACCTTCCAGCCCCAAAGCCGAGACCTCACCACTAGGCCACAGCGGTCTCAATAATCAAGCCAGAGTTTCCATTCTTATTTAGGGAAGAAATTCAAGGACTATAAAAGCACATATTTTAGACATAAAAATGCAAATGATAAACATAAATCAAATTAATCATTTGCATTTTTATTTTTGAAATAAAAAATTTGATACAAATAAACAATTCTAATGATAAAACTGTGTGCCAAATTTTATCCATCTGGATATTGAAGTTACTTTCCTGGCTCTATGAAATTAAATAACACACAATTTGAAAACAGATTTCATTGCAGAAAAAATTGGTTATTGGTATTTAAAAACAAAATTCTATTCAAAAATACAATAGGATAATTGCAGGACCGTTTTACTCGACTGAGAAATACCTTCTGTAGTTTTTACCTTGATGTCAAATTAAGCTCTCTTTGAATATACAAAGACAGAAAAGATTGATGATTCACAGCATTCCCAAACAAACACCTTTTTTCTGGTGGTGGAATTCTCAAGGCACAAACAGGTATTATCTTCTGTCCCAAAAACTATTGGATGGACATTTTGCTTATTTTTCAAGGATCCAATGAAAAACCAAGTGCTTTTCCAGGGCCCAGAGTAAGGCAAATAAAATTTAAGGATTTTCAAGGACTGTGGGAACCCTGTTAAGCTAGTAATAGTGGATGGATATGAAGGATAAATGGATAATGAATGGATATGAAATAATGGATATGAAGGATAAAATGCACCAACTAAGCTAGTAGTAAAAGAATGCTACAAACTTTCTCAACACTAGACAATCAAAACGTTTTTACCAGCATTATAACAGTTAACTGCAAGCATTACCTGACATACGAAATTGTATGAATGCATTATAAGATATGAAACTATCCAGTTTGCAAATACCAAATCAACAACAATTTAATACGCAAATAAAATACTCAGAAATTATTTGCCAAAAAAAGTTAGCAGCAATATATTTCTCTCCCTACTCGTTTTTGCATAACTGGTCATATAATATAAGAAAGTAAAAAGCACATTATTCTGGCATATTTGGAAAATTTAACAAATGCCCCCCTCCCCTTGACTGTTTTGTATTTTTAATTCATATCCTGTAGAATTAAGATGCAAACAATTTTTTGGCGCGAGCTCTACATGACAATAAGAACAGTTTTTTAAAATTTAAATTACATTTGCTTTGAAACGCAAGAAAATAAAAAGGTATTAAAACTATTGTAAATAGAACCTTAAACAATGGTTTACTCAAAAAAAAAAAAAATACTTAAATTATTTTCTAAAATTAATTGTTTGGTTGAAGCCGAAACATCCAAAATTTTATGAAAATACTAAATCACTACATAAGGGATAAATTTCAATCTAATGATTATTGAAAGACTTAAATTTATAAAACAACTCAATCGTTTACCTTCAGCTGATTGAATTTTAACAAGTCGCTCGTGAAATCAGCTTCTCCAAAGGACGTGAGCAATCTCCTCTGATTTGATCGTGCCTCTCGATTGGATTGAGCTGTTGTTTTAACTTTATTCGCTGGATCCTAAAAAAACAATGACAGGTTTAAGAACTAAAATAGTTCTTTTTAAATATATGCAAGTAAAATAATGGAGAGATACAGATAGTTCCCGATTTAATTAAATGTTCTTTTATTAAATATTTCGTGAATTGCATATCTTCTCAAAGTAAAGAATCCAGATAAAAGAGATCAAGTTTACACATTCTGATTTAACTTACTAAGAACGCACATGAAAGATTTATGACTTTCTACAAAAGTTGAAGATATTATTCAAAACTTTAATTCAGAAAACCAGTTGAATTTAAGATGAGAGAAAGGATCAAAAAACTAATTTGGAGAACTGTATAAATTAATGTTGACAGGAAAAATTAAAACACTTAATTTATGATGGTGTTAAGTATTTTTATATATAGATTTCAATGTTGTATTCTCCTATTTTAATAATCATTTCTATTCTGTATGTTTTACTTACATGGACCAGTTTATCAATTTGACCATAATACGAGATTGAGATTACTTATATCACAAATCTTAAAACCAATAAAGCAACACATAAAAAGTTTTAAAGGAAAATATAAACTTATATCTCTTCTAATATAAACTCCCTACGTCTATAAGCACCAATGGCGTAGCTGCAACTTCTGCCATCCTGGGCAAACTTGCAACATGCTGTCCCTTCCTTTAGAAGTTACATAAACTTCAATAAAAATTCCAGGAAAAAATAATTTATTAATAACATAATTTGTCGTTCGATGCCTTCTATCTCTGCAGATAGGATGTATAATCATGCACACACCTTCAGTCTTTCTTTCACATATTGGCAACTTAAAAAAAAAAGTTATTTTTTGTATGTACATAACGAGTTCATGCCACTGCTCTTCTTACACATAAAATTGTTTTCTTGCACGTCTGATTTTGCCGCCTTTTAAAAGCGCCACCCAGAGCAGACCGCCCTCCTTAACTATGCCACTGATTTGCCTACATTTTCATTTTCAATACAAAGTTTTAGTTATATTAATGTCCCGTTTTGAAGCAACACAAGGACTATTTTGGGACGGACTTTGTAATTTTGAACCATGGTCAGATGACGAGGATGACACCTCAGCTGGCACCCCCTCCAAACTTCCACACCACACCAACGGGAAGACGTTCGGCCACTATGTATGATTTAGTGTGCAACAGGCCCCATACATGGCGGATCTTCAGTGGAATCAGGTTTCGAACCTGGAACCCTCCAGCCCCAAAGCCGAGACCTTGCCACTAGGCCACCGCGACCCCATTTTCAATACAGAAGAACAAATAGCATTAAAAAACTACAAAATCTATCCTTTTTACAAAATGCGTGCATTACTTTCATGGTGATTATTCTCTAAATTGATAATATTTAATACACAGAATTAAATATAATGGGGAGAACATTATGACAAAAAATTTCATTTTTTAATTAAAGTAACTTTACAGGTATCACTGTTCAAATCTGCTAGCAGTGTTTGAGAATAAGAAATAGCCATTTAAATAAACAGTAAAAATAAGTAAAAACGGTTGCAGGAAGGAGCAGAAACTCTTACCTCCCCATCATTATCTAAACTAGATATTGCACCATGATTATATACAGCCTTCTCTCTGTCGTCAATTTTATAGTAGCCTTCACACCTGGCACAGCCCGACAGATGAGTACGCATGCCTTCATCTTTCTTCTTCTTCTTTGGTGGAGTTGGAACAGGAGGTAAGCAGTTGTTAAGAAAAATACAAGAAAACTCAACAAAATTCTTTATCCAAAATCTTTGCAATCGAGAATTAATTTGATTAAAGGAATGCGATGGCTACATCTCATACAAATCCAATTACATAACAAAATTCTTTATCCAAAATCTTCGTAATCAAGAATTAATTTGATCAAAGGAATGTGATGGCTACATCTTTTATACACCCAATTACATACCAGTTCTGAAAATTACATTTTTCATGCAGAAATCTGTGCACCAGAAAACTATACTTTTCCAATTTATTTCTTGAAAGTGGAATAAAAGATTTTACCTCTTATCAGGAATTTAGAGTACAGAAACTCCTCCTTTGAGATAGAGATATAAACCATATAAGCAAAGGCAAAATAATGAACTCCTACTGACTGTTCATCTTATATTCACTACTAGATAAACGAGGGTAGGTGTTAAAGTTACAGGGTAAGTATTAAAAATGGTTTTCAGATCAAGATAAGTGAAAATTAGTAACAGAATGTTAATAAACTTGTTGAGGCAATTTAGTTACAGGGTAAAAGAAAAAAATTAGCTAAGATTCAGGTGGCAATTAAAAGTTTACCAAATGCAAAATGCATGAAAAAAATTATTACACCCAAATGAATTCCGAAACTTGTGGAACAAATTTTTCTTTTAAATTTCAGATACGACCGGTTTAAGCTAGAAAAGTATAAATTGGTATCTTATCGGTTTCAAATTACTATCTCTAAGTATATTCAGAATAGAATACTACACCAATATCATTACTAGGCGTCTCATATTTAAGACAGTACAATAAATTTTGAAGAAATGGCAACTGACCTCTTGATTATTCCGACAAAATGCTTGTAAAAGAATAAATATCTTTCAAAAACCAGACTTCACAAGCAAACCCTGAAAAGTCTTTTGTGATTACTAAAAATATATATACATTGAAATAAAGAAGCCAACAGTGATTTATTTTAAGACTACATGCTTTAAAAATTAACTGAAGCCAATTAATAAAAATAATTCCACCTGCATAAATGGCAATTCAAAATTGTTATAGAGGTATGTATCGAAAATCAAATAAAAGTACAAGAACACTTGAACTAAATTTTTAAATTGCAGAAAAATCCATAAAAGGATATCTGGATAGTCGACCCAATGAGTATCGTTCAACCAGAACCCTTGAGCATCATCTTGCAACAAAGCATCGTAACTCTTTTGCAGGTAATTAATATCTTCTTGGTCCAAGCCATTTTTCAAAAATCCATACAAGACTATCATTTCATCAATAACTGATCGTTTCTCAAAAATGGGGCCCGAGTAAGATTGTGGTTCAGGAGGCCTTATATACGTAGTTTCTGGTGGTTTGATTTCCGGTTTCATTTCTTGAACGGTTTTGTTACTTGAATGACGCTTTCTTTTTACTTTAGTCTTCTTTACTTCTTTCTGTGGTGAAGGAACTTTCACAGGTGACATAGGTTTGATGAAAGGTGGCGTCACAGCCCGTGGTTTAGTGTATTCATGGTCTACAACTAATTGCTGCTTCGGACCACGAATGACTGAATCTATCACAGAATCTACAGAAGTAAGTTTCTGTTCATGGACTGGCTTATGAACTGGTTCATTAGGTTTGGTAGGTTGAGGCAAACAATAACTATGTTCAGCAATCAACTGGCTAGCAGCACTGGCATAGATTTTTCGACAAGAATATTCCTCCTCGAGTTCTGCCAAAGCATCAGCCGTTTCATCGGCAGATTCTGTAGCCTCGGAATCAATATCGACCTCTCCATTCGTCAATTTCTCGGGTGTTTTCACCTTCTGTTTAACACTGATTTCAGGCAGATCATTCCTAGCTTCCTTACTTGCATCTTTAGGTTCTGTAACAGGTTCAACATATGCCTGCCGTCCAAAATCAGCGAAAATAGAGGCCAATTCCATCAAACATTCCGACGCTTCCTTGGCTCTGGATTCAGGACTTGGTTCTTGAATTTGTTCTGATATGGGAGGTTTTAAAGAACTTTTGTCCATGGGTTCGTCCACATCCATTTCAGCATCTTCTATCTTTGAAACTGCAGATGGAGGTTCCTTGTCCTTCAAAACTGTCTTTTCAACAGCCTTCACCTTCTCTTCCATTTCACTTTCTCTATCTTCTTCCATATCTTCAGATTCTTTCTCTTCAATGTCCTCCGATTCTTTGCTTTCTTCCATCTCCTCTTTGTCACTTGGCGGGAGTTCACCTTCAGAAATATCGTCAAGGTCGTCACTAACTTCCATTTTCTCTTGCTCTGCATCCCGAGAAGCAACAGGTGTACTGTCAATTTGTGATGATGCTTCATCATTACTTGAATAACTGTCTCTAATTTCCTTAGACTTGGATTCATCCAAAAGGCCAGTAAAAGATGTTTTCCTAAATAAAGAGATAAAACAGAACAAATTTATAAGCAAATACTTATTATTAAATATATATTTAAAAAAAATGAAGAGCCATGGTATTTTCAAGAATAAGCTCCAGGAAGATAAATAGATTTACTGAAAATGATATATAGTTCTTATATTTAAAGAAACTAGCATACTTAATGCTTTTAAAAACAAAAGGGCAATTTAAATTCAGTGAAATGAAAATATGCAATTTTCTATCTTATAAAACAGAATAAGCTATTCTTCCAAGCAATCTCAAAAAGTAAGAGCTGTAAAACATTTTAAAAGTACATTTAATGAATGAGATTTTTTTGTTTTGTTTGAATGAGATGTTTATTCAACACATAATTTCAGGTGCAAAAAACATGGATACTAAACATCTTTAATATCAAATTGATGAACATCTTTAATATCAAATTGATGAACATCTTTAATATCAAAATTGATGTTCTCAGTTTTATTTATTTATTTTTCCTTAAAAGATATCTCTGATTAAGAGCTCAAATTCACCGACAGAAAAAAGATACCATAAACAATTAACATTTAGACAAAAATATTACTTTTCATCAGGCTCCGCTTCCACTTTACGAATAACTTCAGAATCAGACGACTCTATTTCTGTCTTGCCCTTTTTGACTGGACTAGAGAGTTTTTGAACACTTAAACTGTCATCATATTCACTCGCAATAGGCTCCGCAACCTCCTCGTCATTAGATTCTTCCTCACTCTCTCCAGAAGCAAATTCAGACTCGTCAGAAACACTTTCAGAATCTGAACTATCTTCGGCAGAACTGGACTCCTCATCTATTATAGAAAAAATCACATTCAGATTACAGGTTTCTTACTGATATTTTAAATTAAAAATCAAGGAGTATTTAAGGAGTTTCAAAATTTTCAAAGAGTCAATATTTACGAATGAAAAAGGGTTCCCCTTCTAAAATACACAAAAATTATAATAGAGTACTTAAAACATTGCTAATAATTCAAATAAATATAGCTATATTTATTTCTTTTATACATTTTTACTAAGCTGATTTAAACAAGAATGCTATGTTAAATCTATTTATATGAAAGTAGAGTGGTGCCGCTAAGACACCTTATGCAGTGCACAATGATCCAGTATTTAAAATATAAAGGTGCAAAGAGAGACATGGATTTAGATATTAGAAACTTTTTTTTTGGCATTTTCAATGCTTATAAAATAGTATGTGAAGCAAATAAAATTAACAAAATTTCTTGATCATTAAAACTTATTTAGCTAAAATTGATTAATAGTATCCATTTTCCTTCAACTCTACCATTACAATATATGCCCTTTACAAAAAAACCATATGTTACAATTTTAAAGAAATAGTTAATTTTTCAAAATAATCCAAGAGAAATAGCATTCTCAATTTCCCCCATTCTATTGCTTCGGTTATTACTGATTGGCACTTAAAACCAATTATTAAATTTTGGATAGTGCTAAGAGATGAACATCAAAGTATGGAAAGAGCAACGCAAAATACTGAGTAATTGATTCGGAGGCGATTTAGAATCCTTTTTATCAGTTAATAAAAGAAATGTCAAAAATTGAAAATCAAGGTGTTTATAAGGAGTAAAATCCAAACTCAAGGAGTTTCCACAGTGCTTGAAAATGCGAATCGTTTTCAAGGAGCGTACGAACCCTGCAGAAAGTACTTCACCAAGCAACTAATCATGTTTATTTATCATAATTAAATGTTATAAGCCATTAACTGTTCCCCCCATATAGACTAGAAGAGTTTATATGCTTTGTCACTACTTCCCCATATTTTTGGAAAAAGAAATCAAGCTTCGTATTTTCCCAGGTTTCGACGACCTGGGCAACATCAATACATTCATTTGCAATTTTGCTCTAACTTGTTTGGTGCTAATTGGAAGGTTGCTTCTCTTTTCTCAACATTATACAATCCTGAAGTGGTTTATTTATGTATCTTCTAGGTATGAAAAAAATACAGTAAAAATGAAATCCAGGGGGTCATGGAATGCAATGACAATTTAAAATCTATGATATTGCCATATGGAACTCCTATGTGCTACACCAAAGACAAAGGAGTAAAAAAATTCACATCAGTAATTCAGAATGGGTTTTATCATCTAGTTTAACCCTCCGAGCTCCCAATTATTTTGAACTTTTAGTTGTCATGTTAGAAAACTTAGCTTTTAAAGCGAATGAACCACTCTTTTCTGTGTTTAATTATATCTCTGAAATCTTAAGAATACTTTATCCATGATTTTCTGAGAAAATATGCATAATACGAGCTATCTGCTTTTGAACTGAACATGAAAAATGTAAAAAGACGTTTGCATCGCTCAGAGGGTTAAAAAAAAAAGAACAACATGGTACGGGAGATACAGGGCACCCAATGCTTTATTTCAAATATATTGCATTTGACAGAAAGGCAATTATTAGAGGCGATTCCACCAACAAACAATAAAATACAATCTCCAAGAAATATGCTATTTAAGAAAGAATGACTTTAGGAAGATTCCAGAAAGAGACCCAATACTGCAATGTTAGATTCTATTTCTTGGCTTGTTTCAAATTATGTCACACAATAAGAAAACCTTCAATAAGCAAGAAAATGTCTGGGAGTTTCAAATTACAAATTAATTATTGTTTTTCTAAATTTAGTCAGAGGAACATTTAAATCAGAGGAACATTTGCTTCCTTACGTACCAGATGGCTACGACATAAAGATCACCAGTAAAAGATTTTAAAAACTGACTTGCAAAAATTACTCTACAGTAGATTCTCTCTAATCCGACATGTATGGGACCGGACACCTGTCGGATTATACAGTGGCCGTACTATACAGGGTCAATAGAAAAATATAAACTGCATTGTACTGAAAGACGAAAGGTTTAAAATTTTAACAGGAAAGAATAACTCACTACCAAGTAACATGTTCCAACAAGTGCGTCGGAATAGTGGGAGTGTCGGATTAGAAAGAGTCTACTGTACTTGAATTTCTTAGTGATACACATTAAAATAAGAGATAATCTCTTCTGAAGTTAAAATACTTAACAATTATAATAATTAAAAACATTTTTTTGTGCCTAGTTGGTTGAAAAGAAAAAAGTTAAGTAATTAGAAGAAGCAAATCATTACTTTAACATTCTAGTCACTTTGGCACAGTTTATAAATAGCAATAAAAATATTTCAATATAGTAAAAATGTAATCTGGATGAAAAATATTCAAAGCAAGAATTAGAATTCATAAAAATTATAGAATTGAAAAGTTAAGTAGAAGTCTCCGTTTCTGTCCAGAGGTCTGACGATAATATTTGAAACAAATCACTCAACACCAGCACTGGAAGTACTACCACATTTACGAAAGAGCTTATCAAATTGCAGTGGCTCTACGGTAATGTTTTTCTTCAGCGATAGCTAAAGTTATGGGATCATAAAACAATGGACTAAGACTTTCCTGTTCCCAACTTTAATTTTCTTAAGTTACTGTGATTAATAAGCAAAACTATGCACTACTTTGGCTGATATTTCTTCAAATTTCTTTCTTTCAATTTTTGGAATGAATTTCCAAAATGTTCCATTGAATGAATAAATAAAAGTATGACTTGGTTCTGGATTATTCAACTTTCAGTGCATTTGCATGTCAATAAACCTGCTGAATTTTAATACTGTGCGCACTTCCTCTCCGATTCTACATAAGACAATATGAAGTTAATAAACAATAACGGCAGTTTTAAGTCATTCAGCTAAACAAGATATTTCATTATATATCTTTAAAATTATAAACGTTTTGTATTATATTCCTGAATATATGTTATAATGAGGTATTTAATTGTTTACCTGAATCACCCTTTTCACTTTCACTTTCTTGTGAACTTTGATCTTGGTCTTCATCCTCTTCATCAGATGAAAATACAACACGACGTCGCTTTACAACAACAGAGCTCTCTTCATCAGAATCAGATTTAACCTTTTCAGTATCTGAAAGAGCAATATTTTTTTCCAAATAAATACTAAATAGATTTAGCACACATAATACAACAAACCACAATTGGAAGGCTGATTTTTCCCAAATAAAGTATCCATGAGAAATTTTTATTTTCCACCACAAAAGTAATAAGAAAAAGCAAAATATACATACGAATTCTTTAATAACGGAAAAACCAAGAGAATATTATTTTTTCAACAGCAACATTTTCGAAAAATTCTATACTCTCATTCATTCATAAAAAGAAAAAAATTCGTAACACTATAGAAATCCAAACTTCTGAATAGATTTTCTACAAATCTTGCTTACAAATGCTATAACGCATCAGGAAGGTTTCAATGACGCTTTTAAGATAATCAATTAAATAGTTGATTTTTTATTAATTAAAACTATTTTTCCATACACAAAAAATATCATTTTATTTTTAGTGTTATTCCTATCGAATGACAATATTACGGATAATTTAAATCATTTTATTTATTTGTCTCGAAGTTACCACTTGCAATGTTTAATCATATTTTGAACCATTCTTTTAAAATTATTAATAATTTATGGGGACAAATTAGCTTTTGGCAGCATGTACAATTTTTTTGGTGGGATTAATATTCGAATTTTAATTAAAAACTAAGGGATTACACATTCCGACTGGATCTTCTCATAAAAGATTCATCAACAGTTTCATATGCCTTAACTTCTGATTTTCAATCATTTTGATTTATAATCAAAACTGCAAGAGTTAAACTCATTTTGTTCAAACTATCCAGCTCAAAACATTTTGTTGTCTCAGACTTTCCGTTGATTCAAATTTGTAAACAATCCAAACTTGCGAGCTGTTGCCGAACAGCGAGTAATAAATTTGGGCCAATTTTGTGTCCACAAAAGTATTTTATATATATATAGGTACGAAAATAGCAAGAGGATTTTTTGCATAAAAATATTTTATATAAAAGCAAGTTTTACATTAAAAAATAGCAGTAAAAACTCTGTTTATTTATGTGAACTTTGGATTCTAGCAAGTGCGAACATAAAATATATTCTTACTTTCTCGTATATGAAGTTCGCACTATGTAGCTGTCAACAGTTGATTTGATACGTAATAGCTGAAACCCTTAGGTATGTTATAAATAATCGTCAAGTTATAGGTACTTCAAATTTTGCTCCAAAATACTTAAGCCAAAGGCAATGAAAGTTTTGACAATCAGTTAAATTCTTATTAATAGAAAAAAAGTAAATATTTGTATCGTCAACAATGCTGCGTATATCAGCCAGTATTAATTAAAATAAACTGACCTGATTCTTCTGCTTTTTTACTGTCCTCGTCATCCAGTGGAGGTGGAGATGGTGCTTTTATAATTTTTCTCTGTCGGAATAATCAATGAAATGTTAACTTTTTAATAACTCTTCTAGGTAAATTAACTTCAACAATTCAGTAATATTAGAAATATATATATATCTTTACCCTGAATGATGGCATTCTAGGCATTGTAGCTCTCAAACCAAGGCCAATACCTGCACCTTCCATGCCAAAACCAAATGAAGAACGATCTTTTTCAAATAGAGCCGAGAGTGGAGAAAATGCAGGAGGTTGCGTTTTTTCGGGTGTTTTGACGGGTGCGTCACCAGCACTTTTAAGCTAGAGGGGAAAATAAGGGAAGAAAATTCTACTTGAAGAATTTAATGCAATCAAAACGATGTACAACACCCCATTATGTAACATTTCATATTACATTAAATATAATATTTAATTACAGATTTAAAAAAATATAATATTTCAATGAATATAATATTTCATTAAAATTACTTCCTGTCACCTTTGTTCACCTAATTATTTCAAATAATCATCAGTAGTAATTTTTTTCAATGTCTTGGAAGAGAAACTAACAATGACCAAACATTTTTCAAACAAAGCAACTTTTAGTTGTAAAACATATAACAGAATCATAAGGTTTCTATACTTCACATACTAATGCATATTTTGACAATTGATGTGTTTACAAAACAGTGATATTTTGCATTAATATTTATGCTTAGCAGTAACTGCTATTGGGCTAATAGAAAAGTACCAAAAACTTGATTATTCATATCACTGAAGCAATAGCACGATAAGATATTATGAACAATATTCTATTCCATTACTTAGACTACAACAGATTGCAATTACAATTGAACAGCTCTAGACAATCCCTGAAAATCATTTAATAGTTAACCGAATCAACAGTATAAATCGCAAATGGAAAACCTGGAGTCTACGGTGCTGGCCTGCTTCTCGCCAATTTTTCTTGGCGCAATTTCACTTGCCATCGCCAAATACTGTTTTTTATTGCTCTCTTGCACATGCGTCACCTGAAAAGGAGAAATTGAGCACACAATGTCTGAGGCATTTCAAGTGTGTACCGGTCCAATTTTTTAACTTAAAAAAACATCAGCGGCTTTGCTTTCAGCATAGCGGAATATTTGTAGCTTCGCTCATTCATTGAGAAACGAAACACACAGAATAGCATACACAGTACTGAACCGATATTCAAACCGAAGAATTCCAAATGAAGTTTTATTCAAATTCGAATGAATCGACCAATCATATTGAAAAGATGAACAAAACAGTCCAATCGAAACGAGGCGCAATATAGTGTGATGCTCAAAACACCAATGAAAAGATCAATTCCCGTGCATGATACTCATTAAAAACATCATTGCACAACAAAACAAATGTTCTCTCATCTACGTTCTTGGCGGCAAAGATCTGGCGATCCTAAGAGGAACGAAGTAGGTGGGAACTGTAGACTCCACATTAACACATAAATATTGAAAATTAAATAAAGAACAAGTTGATTTCCACATTAGAATTCTTTTTAGATATAATTCCATCAAATTAGAATGATGGTAATGACATATAAGAAGATCATATGAAGATAAAAATACATAAAAAGAAACAATTTATATATCAATAAATTACAGTGGAAATTAAAAGATCACATATACACAACAGTATTAAAAAATGCAACATTCCGACAAATTTATTGGAAATGTGTGTGTATGCAGTATAAAGCAAATCACTTACAACAATCACATAAACATAATATTCAAACAAAATGCTCACCTTGTCTTGATGTACTTGTTCATCCCACCACTGTTCAAATCTCTTGAAAGCAGTAGCTTCCACCATTTTTTTGCTAATATCTTTTTTCATCACTTGTTTCATTTCTTTTATTACAGAAGCCAAAACACCACTAATTGTTGGCGCATGGGGATCTGCGACTCCGATAGGAGGCGGTGGAAAGGCAGTAGAAAATGGTGGAGGAACATGAGGTGGTGGTAAAACTATAGGATAACCAGGAGGTGGCCTCATCACCATTTCAGCTATCTTAGAAGGTGGTGGCAGGGGCACAGAAGATAAGGGAAAGGCTGGTCTTGGTGTAGCAGCAGGAGTGGTTTGTGCTGGACTAAAATAACTCTCACGAGGAGGATATGAAGTCCGTGTATAACCTGTACTGAAGGTAGATGAAGGAGCAGTCATGCCAGAACCCATGCCAGGTTTCCAAATACCCATGCGTGCCATAAGTTGTACTTGCTCGCTTGGATACATTGGATGACTTGTTGGTGCAGCCTGAGAACTTGATGGACTTTGACCACTGAGAAAAGGAGGAGGTGGAGGCGGTGGCACATTTGCTACTGAAGGTGCTGCAGCTCCAGTGACAGGAGGTGGTGGAGCTCCAGGAACTGGTGGAGGTGCAGCTCCTGGTACTGGAGGACGTGCAGCTCCAGGAGGCGGAGCCCCAGGAATTGGAGGAGGTGGAGTTGAAAATACACTCTGAGATGTGAATGTCCTTTGAGTTGTAGAATATATAGAAGTATTGGTAGGTGTTCCAGGATAAGTAGCAGATCCTGTACTCCCATAGTTAGGATATGTTGCTGCTCCAGATTCTGTCACTCCATATAAATTTGGGCCATTCTGTGATGGATATAAGGTATTATAATTTGCTTCAGCAGAAGAAGTATGTACAGAATTCATCGGCTTTTGTACTGGGGGACCCTGAATAGATCCATCAATAATGGTTGGAATATGCAGTTCTAGTTTATTTTCACCATCGCTTATAGGCGACAAAGACATTTTGTCATCGTCATCATCCTCCTCCTCCTCTATCGGCAATTCATCTCTAACTGGAGTCGAATCGCCTTTATCTTGTAAAATGGGCGACTCATCTGGTTTTTCTGTTGTCACACTATTTGCTTTTAAATTAATGCCAGATAGACGGACACCTTTCAAAGATATTGGATGCTCCAGGTGTGACTCGTCACGGATTACTATATCTTCAAGAGATGTTACTTTCCCAGAATCAATGTCGGAAGTGACAATGGCCCATTTATGATATTCAGAAAAACTGAGGAAAGGCGATGGTGGCGTTGAAAGAAGGACAACTTCTTCGTCTTCTGGAGGGGGAGGAGGTGGCTCATCAGATTCAGGAAGTGGGGGTAAAGGTGAAGAATCTGGAGGTAATGGAGGAGCTTCATGCATCCAAGGCGGCATAGGAGGTTGCATTAAAGATTTATCATTTTTAGAAGAATCTGAGCCGATAGATACATCGTTTAATTGTGCAGACACAGCACCAAGCCCCAAGAAACCAGCCTTTCCTTCACTCTGCTTCAAGAGAAGCTCAATTCTCGTATCTAAACTCTCTCGAATAGGACTCTGTTTTGGCACGGTTACTGGGGTTGTAGGTGGCGTAACATGTCTTTTTGTACTTCGGCTATCCCAGCCAGGAGAATTATTGCCTTCCCATGGAGAAGATGTTTCTCCCCATGCAGCTGAAGGTATCTTGTCCCAAGCATTACTTTTCATACCAGTGTTGGGGACTGGGGTTGGTGGTTTGTTCTGGCACACAGAATTTTGAACACCATATTTGTAGACAAATCCCGAGTCGTAACTCAGCTGACTAGGTGTCGAGTGCATAGATGGATAGTTCATGTCTGACTGCACACTCAAACTTCTGTCAGACATTCGACTGCTCAGTAAACTTTCAGAGCCGTAACCATAGTCAGAACCCAACGGGGTCAGCTGGTCCGAATTATATGACCGAGGAGGATCTCTATTAGCTCTATTTAAAATATTTTCATTGCTCTTGTCAAATGATGGCAACCTCCTCCTAGGGTCACTAATGTTAATGTGAGGTTCTTCACCCATAGAACTAGTTCTGGTCCTGCCAGAAACAATTTCTTCATAGACAGTCATACAATCCTTTCCTGCAAAAGAAAAAAAGTTAATGTTGTTTTAATTGGCACACTGTTAATAACACCTTATTATGAATAAATATTCTGAAAGCTGTAATGACTTTTGAATTTATTTCAGATCCAAACAAACTTATGTCAAAAAACAAAACTTGACACTTTTTTTTGGTAAAAAGATATCTGAACTTCAGTTTTTTTTAAGACGTGAATATTTCATGTTTCTAATACTTATGCTCATATTATTGCAATTCAAATTTTGTAGTTTGAAGCAAATTTCCTGCGTTTCATCTGTGACCTGCATCTTAAGTAAAAGTTAAAAGCAATTAACAGCAAACTCAAACAACTGTACTAAAGAATAAAATTCCTTTCCTTTTGTTGGAGCGAAATTCCTTTTCAAACATATGAAATCTTTCAAAAATTGAGCATGATATAGGCTTTATAACCCTCCCCCCATTATGATTTGAATGCCATAAGAGAAAATGCAAAATCTATACATTTAAAAAAAAAAATTATGAATAATATCATAAGAAACTGTAAAATTACAAAGTCACAAAATATCTTCTATAAATTTAATATGAACTGTCATATCTTCAAAAATCAAAATGCTTATCAAAATATTATCCTTCGTTATGAACCTTTGATGTACACTTTGAAGGGGAAAAAAAAAAAAAAAGTTAGCTTAACTGCATACATCACATTATTAGTACAGTAATACCTCATTACAACAATACTTTGGGGACCAAATAAAGATATTGTTATACAGGGATATATTGTTATATTGAGGGACGATATAATTATGCTATAAAAAAACTTACATTTCGATTCTTTTAATGTGAACACAATACATATTTTGAAAAGAAAAAAACACATCACCCACGTGCTAATGATTTATAAAGCATACAAAAATTTGAACAGCTATAGCTCCAGTAACTCCTGCAAAAACCATAAGATCATCAAACGCTGTTGAATATTCCTTGCTGAGATAAAGACTTTTGAAGGCTCAAAAACATTCTTCAGCGTCTGAAACATTGCCATTTTGGAATTTTTGTCATTATCCATTTGCTTAGGCTCCCAGAAACAAAGGTCCACTTTCTTCCAACAATTATTAATTGTTTTTTCTATAACTTCCCGCCAACTCCCAGAAATATTGTCACACGCATCCTTCACATTTACAGCTTTAAAAGGCTCCTCTACTTTATTTTCGATGTTTATGAGTATCGAATCCACGGCAGCGTCAATGTTCTCATCTGTCGCAACTTTCAGTCGTTTTCTCTGAGGGTTGATTTCACTGGAATTCACAGCCTCTTCAATTTGTTACCTCTTCTTCAGGAAAGTTGCAATCATAGATTGCGCCAGTCCATATTTCTTGGTCGCATCGACCTGCTTCATTCCATTATCAATGTTCAGTTTATCCTGAAAGGATATTTGCCTTCTAATTACCATCTTAGTTGAGAATTCAGATGAAAATGAAAGAATATTAAATTTTTCGACTGAAACTCGGAATCATTGGAAATTCAGAAATTGAGCAGAGCTTCCATGAAATCTTCGAATCACATACGCCAAATACACCTGATGCCTTCAAGTAAACTAAGTTACTGTATCCATTTCCGAGAAGGGAAATGCTCTGCAGGGTTCATACTGTATATATGATAGTAAAATTCAGGAGTTTCTAAGGATTTTTTCAGGAGTATAGTACAGAAAATTCAGGAGATAACGTGAAAAAAATCAATTGTAGATTAGAAGGGGTAGTGTGGACAATTTTTATAAAATCGGCAAAAAAGTATACTAAATATCAATACTCCCATTTTTCCCGATTGTGGTGACTCGGAACATGCGTGGTAGACGCTTTCGGCGCTAAGTAAGGTCAGAAGTAAGAATTCCGGATTCAATAAGGAAAAACGGAAATGTCATATTTTTATGCTTTATCATAATTTTATCTTTTGCTCTTCAAGTGTAATTTTTCAGGAGACAAAAAGAAATATTAGGATAAAAAACACAATTTTCAGGAGTTTTCAGGGCCCTTAGAATAAAAAAGCAAAATTCAGGAGTTTTTCAGGAATTTCAGGAGGAGTACGAACCCTGGCTCTGGGTGGTATGCTCTTTCACTTCCAGATATTTGGAAACAGAAATACTGTTACAGAGGAAGAAAATCGTGTCGAGATTTTTTAAAAATTGGTTGTACAGGGATTTATTTCTGCACAGAATATCGTTATATTGAGGGGAGATTAACATTACGTTCCATTCAAACTCACTGGGACCACAAAATTTTGTTATCATGGAGGGATTTATCGTTGCATCGGATATCATTGTAGCGAGAGTTTACTGTGCTAATCAATTACATATACAAAAAAGTTATATTCCAAAAATTTAAGAATTTGTGCTGCAATTCAGCGAGTTTTTGGAAAACTCAAGAACTTTTGAAAAGAACTTTCCCAAATGTTCAAATAAAAATATCTGAACATTCTCAAAAAATCCAACTTTCAGAGAGAAAGAGAATTTTAAAGACACAGAAATAAATCAATATATATATATATATATATATGTCACCAGCATGTATAGGCATGGGAAAAGAATTCCACCATCGAATTAAAGTAAAGATTGGTTCATTTCAGATCAAATATTTCATTTGAAGAGAGATGATGCTATTTTCACATCTTGCATGTAATTGTAGAGTATTTCATCTATGACCAAAAAATTAGATGTAACACCAAAGCAGAAAAAGAAACACAGCGACACGCCTGGACAATAAATAGTGCTGAGACGGGAATTTCCATAACAGGGCTTGTGAAAGAACGAGACTTTCAGGACTCTAAGTTAAAGTAGAAGTGCTTTTATCTCAGAATTTAAGTAGAAATAATGCACTCATAAATTTAAAAATTAAATGCCGTCAAAAGGGATTTACTTTAAAGATAGGATAATTCTACCTTATTATATATATAAAATTTTCTCTACATAAAAACTTTTCTAATAGTTACACCCAATATACGAGATGTCTGGCCAGTTCATAATAAATGGAAATATTGCCACATTACAGTAGTATATGACTGCTAGCATTAATGACAAAATACAGAAATTGTGAATGCAAAGATATTTTTCATTAATTAAAACATCTTACCAAATGGATCCAAATAGACGCTCAACACATCTCCCATAACAGTACTTCCATTAAGTTTATCGACGCATGTTTTAGCAGCATGGATGGTTTTAAAAGTCACGTGAGCAAGCCTCAGATGTTTTCGAGTTCTGGGGTGGTAGTATATTTGAGACTGCTCTAATTCTCCATATTTTTTTAGCATGTCATCCAGGAACTGCTTGTTGATATTATCATTTAAATTTTTAATCGTGACTTGTACTGGCGGAGGAATGCCAACATAGTTTTCATCAATCTACAAAAATAAATATATGTAAATAAAAGTGAAAATGCATATAGTTTGTACACTATTAGAATGCTTAATAAATTTTCTTCTGCTCAATAACTATAATTTTATTTAACTATATATAATTAAAAGCTATACTTTCATGCATAAATAAAAATTACTTTATCTTTAGTACTGCCTATTAAACGAAAATATTATAGACAGTTTAAATCAATTTATTTGCCTCAGAATGCTTACTTGTCACTCACAATGTTTATTTAATTTTTTCATCATTCTTTAAAAATTAAAAATGACTTAAGGAAAAAAAAAACTAGTTTTGGGCAGTTTTTAAAAATTATTTGATACAGTCTAATTTCTCAAGAAGCTACGAGATTTTAAAATATCTGGTGGAACTGATATTCTCGTTGAACCGAAAATGAAGTTGCAGACAATAAGTTTTTGTGCAGTACGTTTTTTTTTTTATATGAAAGTATTTTTTACATAAAAAAATGTTTTTTAAAAAAAGAATTAAATTATGAAACAAAGACAAAACATGAGCCGCCTTCTTTTTAATATTGAAGACATCCCCTTCAATAGATATATAAAGATGGCAGAAACTTCACCCCTTGATAGCAATTAAAAGCACTTTATTGGGGCCTTATTTTTGCACACGTCACACATGTAATATATATCACATACCTTAAATCGAGGAACAATAAGATCAGCTGGCTCAGACTTGGCCCAAAGAGTGGAAAGTCGCGAGCGAGGATCTCTGACTTGTATGGGTGGATAGTACTTTTCCAACTGTAAAAATGACACGCACTTTAAGTAAATTGTGTTTTCATTTCTAAATAAGAATAATACAAACTTTATTCCCTTAAAAAATCATTCTTTACACGGTATCATCCAATAAATGGTTGCTTTTCCGGAACAGCTTTGAGATACGGCGTCGCTGGCGATAATCTTGTATTGGCAACTTTTTGTTGCCTAACTGAACATCGTATCATTAAGTCGGCAAAACAAAATCTCGCCAATGGGGTCCTATATTGAAGCTGTTGGAAAAAGTCAACAAAACAAAATTATCGCCACTTATGACGCATAGCAAAGCTGTACCGCTTTTGCATTAAAGGCAACAGCTGCCATCAAAATTAAATGCTGGTATAATATGCAACTTGAAATAACATATCAACTCGGTATATTAGCACGCATTCTGGCTGCTGCCACACTAATTGAAAGGTATGTTTTGACATCTGCCGAAATTTTAAGAAAAGATTTTTCAAAAAATATGTTTAAAAGATCATAATTTAAATAAAACAACAAACTGTTTTAAGTTCCTCATATATTAAGTACAGAAAGAAAAATAATGCTATAATCAAACAATTTGACTTTTGATGAATTTCTCAGTTTTATGCTTCCATGAATATTATCTATATAAAACGATTTTTTCGAATAATACCTGTCTATGAATTAGATTAACTTAAAAATGCAAAAAGTTACAAGGATAAAATTTGGCATCTAGTCTTAACATGAAAACTGAAGATTTCTAACAAATTTTGGACAAAATTTATCTGTGGAAAGCTCATCAGTCTGTGGACAAGATAACCCAAAATCGAAAAGAGCTAAAAAGGATGAAATTCAACACAAAGGTTTTATCACCAGAATCATAGTTCTATACCACATTTTGGATCAAATCCCTCAAACGTCTGCTCCTCGCATTCACATGTAATCGAATACTATAACTAAAAAACATAACTTCTTAGATAAATGAAATTTAGTATGCGGTCTTGTCACAAAAATCGTAGATTTGTATAAAATTTTGACAGAAAATAAGAAAGATGTTCAAAATGCATACTCTGCTTTCTTCCTGTACTATGAAGCAAGAAACTCGCCATATTGCGTTAGTACATGAGAAAGTTAAGGGCAGAACATTCCTCTGATAGTAATTTCAACTAATATGGAAAAAATTAATTGGGCATGACAAAAACAAAATAAATGAAATTTTTAAAACTTACTCCAGGAACAACCCCATCATATCTATAAATTTTTTCTGTCCCTTTTCCTTTCACTAAAAGAGGATCAACAATTAATTTGTAGTTCCGTTTCCTTTTTTCTGCTGGGTCACCAAGTACTGGCCTCACCCCATTCATTTCTGTAAAACATAACAGTATATTATCAGAATTATATATACATAGAATATTTTATTCTACAACTAATTACAATAGGTTTTCTGTCATATAATTTAAAACAACACATATGAATAAGAAGAGTGAAATTTTTTTGATTATACGTGAAAGGTTTTTTTTTTTTTTTTTTACAGGTTAGATGGATCCTCCATGAATGTTTTAATATTTTTAAGCCAATTTTTGCAGGTTGAACACAATCACTTTCGAGAAGTATTATCATCTCATTAGGCATGATTATTACACACCTCATAGTATGCACAGTGATCTTTCAGATCATGTTCTTTTTTTAAAAAATCTACGTCTTCATCTTTAATTTTGATAATTAAATACCTACAATATAATAATTTTTACACTTATTATTTCTTTATAACAGCAAAAGCAACCACTATATTTCTTGCAAATGGTTCTCTTTGCAAAGATTTCACTTTTTAGAGGCCACCGAGAAAGTACAAAAAGAAGTGCTACATTAATCAAGCAAATTTCAGACAGTCATTCTCAATTTTGAAAGAAAATTCACTCACTATACTAGATGCATTTTGTATCAAACAACTACAACTGCATAAGCTTGAATTAGGGAAATAAAAAAATTGAGGCAGGGAGGTGGGGGACTCACAACTTTGGGCATGCAATTTAAGGCCCTTGATGATGGGCAATTGATGTCAAAACATTTTTAATCCCTACTCATTGAGCCAGAAGAACACATGGCCATTTTCAACCGATTTCAGAGAGCAATGCAAAATATATCCACCAACCTGAGCACCACGCCTAATGAAAGGTTAACAGTTTTTATACAGCAGTTCACAAAAAATGAAGACAGATTATTTAATTTTAGATGAAAGAAATATCAGATTATCGTTCAAGATGAACGAACTAATCACAATTTTTATTCAAATAATTGAACAAGGTGAAGAGTAGTCATGTTGAACCAAAAATTTCACGTACTCTTCCAGTTCCTCTTTTTCTTAAGTAATTTCCTACAGATTTGTGGCAGGTAGATGTACATTCAAGTTAGGGATTTTATTTATTTTAAAAATTTGATGAAATGAAACATGCAACTATTCTCTTTCAATATCAATTAATCTTCAGCAGAAGGTATATCAACAAGAGAAAATCTTGAGTAACTTTTTCTTTTTATAATTTAGGTCTTAAAAAATTGACCTTTATTATCCATCTGTCTTCTTCACACACATTTCGCTCATTACAACACAACTCTAAAACATAAGTTACTACTTGTGTTGTCATATATATTTTTTATTTTCCCTTCACTATAATTCACTTACAAATATTGAAATTTTACCAGTGCAATGCTGATGCGAAAATGTGCTGCAATTATTTAATTACCTTCATAACAATTTTACACAAACTAATATTGAGGAAAAATATAATTACATTCACATAGTTTTCAAATGATTAAAAGTAACTCTGATATACAGTTTTAAAGTTTTCAGATTAATTAACAATATTTCACATAAATCATTTAATTACGAGTGAAAATCAACTGGACTTATTTTATGGTAACAAACTGGTTAAGTAAATTTTATTTTAAACATTAATAGCACTATATTTATTTATTAATTTTACATTTCCACTTACTAAGTCAAAACAGAAATGAAATTAGAAAATCCATTTATTTTACAATGGAACAATTACTGTATTTAGGGGCGTAGTTTTCAAGAATTAAAATATTTTAACAATAGACAAAATTTCATAAAATGTTAGGCAATATTTCCACACAAGGGTAAACCTGGAGTTTACGGTGCCGGCCTGCTTCTCGCCAATTCTTCTTGGCGCAATTTCATGTGCCGTCACCAAATACTGTTTTGGATGTGCAGTACGCTTTTTATTGCTCTCTTGTGCATGCGTCACCTGAAAACGAGAGATTGAGCACGCAATGCCTGCGGCACTTCAAATGTGTACCGGGCAAATTTTTTAACTTAAAAAAACATCAGCGGCTTCGCTTTCAGCATAGCAGGAAACTAGTAGCTCCGCTTTTTCATTGAATGGCAGGAATACACGTTTTTTAAAAAATTCCGAAAACGAGAATTTCCGCACGCAATGCCTGCGGCATTTCAAGCATGTACCGGGCAAATTTTTTAACTTAAAAAAACATCAGCGGCTTCGCTTTCAGCATAGCGGAATAATCGTAGCTTGGCTTATTCATTGAGAAACGAAACACACAGAATAACATACACGGTACGGAACCGATATTCCACCCGAAAAATTTCCAAACGAAGTTTTATTCAAATTCGAATTTATCGATCAATTGCATCGAAGAGTTGAACAAAACAGTCCAATCGAAACGTGACGCAATATAGCCAGATAATCAAAACACCGATGAAAGGATCAATTTGTGCGCATGCGCGCTTGTCACTCGTTAAAAACATCTAGACGCAACCAAACAACTGTTCTCTCATCGCCGTTCTTGGAAGCAAAGATTTGGCGATCCTAAGAAGAATGAAATAGGTGGGCACCGTAAACTCCAGGTTAACCCATACAAGTTACATGAAATCATTAAGATTTAGAAAAATTAATAGCGCATAATTTACCTTTATCTTTTTTAGAATACACCAAGCAGTTAATAACTGTTCAATATAAAACTCAATTTCGTCACAGTGAAATAGTCTACACATTGTTAAGTTCTTGTCTATCAAACATACAGTTCACATCTGCTTTCTTCTCCCAGAGATTGTTAAACATATTGAGAGATTAGACAGTCGACGAATACAAACAGACAGGAGGATTAACATTTCATGAACTTGTTTAACAGGTGAAGGTAAGCAATAATCACCTGAAACAGAAAAAATAATATTTTCAACAATTCCAATAGATACTAGAAATAATTCATATTTTACTTCAAGTGAAGTGAAGAATTTAAAATAGCAAAAAATCATAAGCAAAAATAAGAATTAAATTTCAAAAGAATCACATAAAAGTTAAAACAAATATGATGAAAAGAGGAACAGAAAATAAATACATCATTTAAAAACAGGGATAAAAGAACTTAAAAAGAATTTGAAACACAGTTTTGTACAGCTATTAAAATAATAAATTGGACTGGGAGAAAATCCAGCTATTCTAACAAAATCTATGCACAGCGAAAACAGAAAACAAAATATGAGGAATAATTCATCAAGCTTGATAACATACTTTTTCATAAGCCTATCAAACAGTTGTTCTTAAAAAGCCACACAAATTTCCTTTTTAAAATTGTTTGGAATGCATTCCGACTGTTATCGAGTAGGAGTAAAGTACTCAAAGGTATTAATTTATAGATTAAATTGCAAGAATTTAGTATATTAAGAGAATCTATTCAAATGTATGGCAATGCCTTTTTAAAGAAAGAAAAAATGTAAATCTAACGATATTGAAACCATTTAAAAAGTTAATTTATCATATATAAAAATTACAAATTTTATTCAATTAATAGAGAGAGTCATGTCTAAAAATAAATCAAATAAATGTACAGCTTTATAAATTATAAAAGTGTACTAAAATTCACCAGAAAATATAATAATTATAAGCTATATCAAACACGTATTCTGATCTTCACTATCCAGATAGACAAGACAGTCATAAAAGCAGCCTTACATCGTAAAATAAAATAGAAATTATTGCATAAACAAACAAAAAAGTTACATGAAAAACCAATAGTATTATTTCAGAATGTAAGATATGTAATTCTAAACAAAATATTGTAGAGTGAATTATCACATGTAACTTAATATAGGTACACAACAAAAAAAAAACCCAGAATACTGAAATAATTCAATGTTGGTATAATTAATTTTGTAGGCAATGTTTCTAACAATGAAATAAATGTAGAGCTAATTGGTAATAAACAGTTTCTCACTACAATGGAAACAATGCATTACTTTAAAAAACTAAAAATAAACAATGCTACTAAAAATCTACGATATATAAATTTCTTTAAAAACTGAACATCTGTTCTTCAATAGGAAAAAATATAAAGGCGGGGGAAAAATCTTCAACCTATGAAAATTCTTTCACATTTTTTTTAAATTTAAAAATTCAATTTGTATTCTTATTTTTCACACCCATAAGTTATTATATCAAAATAATTAAAATTTTAACCCTCCAAGTGACCAAAGACTAATTAAAATTTTATAACAAAAAATGTAAAATCACTATTTAGTTTCGAAAATAACAATTATGAAAGTTTTGTCAAGATGGTACCATTATACTATTTACTTTTCATAAAAAAGTCCCAATATCTGCCACTAGCATAATATATTAAATAGTTTCTACTATCTGCTTATTAGGGTAAGTATAGCAGGTACAATTTATTGGCTTATTATATTAACATCAATTTTGAAACTGCACGAGGGCTAAAAGCGATACATCTTGCATTTCAGATTATCACTCAGAAAATAAAAATGGTACCGAGTTGGTACTTTACTTTCCACACTACATCAATATGAAAACATTTAACCCATGACGGCATTTAAAAAGCAACAAGCTTATCTAAGTGGCAGACGTTAGTAGAATAACGCTTTGAACCCATGGTCTTTCAATTCCATGATTCGGCCAGTAGATCATAAAGTATAGAGTCGGTTTACATCCACTACAGCAAAAAAAGGCCAAGACATATTTTTCCTTACCTCATTCAACAAATAACCTTATTAATCAATGATGCACTCGTCAACAGAGCTAAAAATTAAATGCATTAAAGGTTTTACTTCATTTCTACAAAATTAAATAAGCAGGTGATGGCTATCAGTTTCATGATTCAAATCTTAATTCCACATCAACATAAGAGCTTGATATATATTAAATTTCATCTTCCTCAAAATAGTATAGAGTGCAAGTTTGAAGCAGGAAATCCAACTCTGAAGTTATCCAAGTTTTGCAATCACAAGATCCATCACAAATGGCCAGAAATGTTGCTTCATAACTAGATGTGAATAAATCAAGAATCTTTATAATGATAGGCACTACTTTGGGAACACTTCTCCTAATAGGCAAATTGTACCTCAAAATAAAGTAATAATAGTTATAATTCTTAAAATTTAGCAAAATTAATTAATTAAATTTTGATTAAAATAAAAAACAATAACATATTTTGCATTAAATCAAAATAAAGTAATACATTTTTAATTTCTAAAAACAAAACTTTTAAATATTGAAACTTTATTTTCTCTATCAATATACAATTACACATTTAAAATATTTGTATCGGTTACTTTCCTAATTGTGCTGAATTTAATAAACGTTCAACGTTTATTTTGACGAACAGCGTTAAAAGTTTCTAAATAATTAAAAATCAAATAAGAAGTTTTTGAATTGTACCTTTTTAAAAATATAATATACATAAACTTAAAGCCAATTAATAGATACTTTAAAATACCTCATCAAAAAAAAAAAAAAAACATGTAAACACAGCCTTAGTTAACATAGAATATAAACAAAATAAGATAATTATATTTAATTCCAATATTAATACTTACTATGAAAGCTTAAACTTATATGCTACCTAAATACAAACACGAAAAATTAAAAGTTTTTCTTCAAGAGTATCAAATAAAAATATGTTCAGTTCTTTTTTGACACTTGATACCTACTCTATCTCTGAAAATACCATTATGAAATGTATATGATACACTAGGCCTAAATTATTTGTTTACAATCAGCAGTAATCAAGCCAGACCGATGTTTCTCCTATACTTACCATATCCAAAGTTACAAATCTTGATATCTGGAAGAAATAAACACAATTATTAGAAAAACCGCCAAATGATCAAGTTTATGCAATTTCAAATTAAGTAAACAAAAATCGCACCTAAGTAATTCTCGGCAATAAAGAAGGTCCCTATGTTATAATTGCTTCCAAATATATTTATTTTAAAGTATTTAATCACGATCACACATTTCTGAACAGTGCCGAAGACCTATTTAGGAAATTTTAAGTTATGTTTACAAACGGAGTTGGTCATAAAAATTTTTTCGGGAGATTGTTGCTTTCACAAAACTAACCCCATAACAATTCTGGTCAAACCAAATTCGGAAATCTTTTATAGTTCACGAAATATTTAGAATTAAGAGTCTTTTAATAGTTAAAAATCTAACAATATTTATTACAACATAGCCTAGTGGCGTTTCCCATAATTCTCAAGCCAATAGCGATCGAGTAGAGGTTAGTTGTTTACTAATAAACTATTCAACTCGGATACAGTTTCGAAATTTTGTACACTTCTTTACTGGATAAATGACGAATTAATTTAATCAACATATTCTTTAATGATTTTAGATTGGTATTATGAAAACATTAATCATACACTATCCTCGCTATAAAAAATAATTTTATGATAATAAATAAAGATATAAAAAAAAAGTAAAAAAATAAAGCTCGTTGGTGCAAGCAAACAAAAACAAAATTCAAATAGGATACAAAATTCTTTGTGACGTGGTTCTGTAACACAAATTAAATCATTTAAATACTAATTATAGAGTAAAAAGTCATCTAAGATTCTTTAGGAAATAAAGGAAAACGAAAACATTAATAATCGACATTTTTAATTAATAATAATAAATTTAAAACAGAAAAAGTAAAAAAAAAAATTTTGCTCATAGAATCATGGAGAAAAGTATTTCATATTTATTTATTCTACAAAACAGATTAGAGATATTTATTTTATGACAGAGATAAGGCGAATACAGAACGTAAAATAATTTGTGGATAACCCCCCTACTTCCATAACACGGAGATGAAAGAAAGTCATCAAGCAGTAACCAATACCCCTGCCCCAAACGATCTGTTACGATGAGACACGTATGCCTTATGATGACTAACTCGGGGATTAAAATTTGATGTTTTCTAATGGTATTATTGCTTATTACTTGCATGTGTAGAAAATTATAACTTATCTAATGATTTTAAAAGATACAAAAACTGCATTTTTTTATAATGGCGTATGTTTATTTTGTGAGAAAAATACCTCGACTCAAGGTGAAAAGTACACTTACTTTTTAAAAAAAATGGTAGCTGCTTTTTTTATATTATTTAGCTGAAAAAGAATATATTCACACTCCTAAAATTTACCTATGAAATATTACCTGATTTATCAAAGTAATCATTTGTCCTTGTTCAGAAATATCTTCGTGTTTTTTGGTATACACCCATTACACAGTTTCATTTATCAAGTCGGCCATAAAGATTTTTGAATGATCCAGTTTTTAAATGGGAAACAGAATCTCAAAAAGCTTCCCCTTCTGATAATATAAAATCGTTCAGAATGTACCTGTATTTGATTACATATTTTCTTAGGAAACTTATAATTCAAGGTTGCCGAATACCTCAACAACACATTTTGATTCTGCATCATAAATGTTCAAGAAGATAACGAACACTCAATTCGATGAAAGTTTTTCAGAAAAGATCGTTCTACCGACGGAATATGCAGGAGTGAAAGCAGTGATGAAATTTTAAACACAAACGCAGATATCCAACCACATTGAACAAATTACCTCCCATTTGCGACTACTGTATTGTAAAGCATAGCATACTGATACTGATGCTGTGGCGCACGCGGCGTCATGATTCTCGTAGATCGCCAAATTTGGCGTCCAAACTTGGCATATAAGTATTTTGTTGGCATTTCTGCAGAAATGAAAAGAAAATGTTCAATTTTTTTTCTCAGTATTGATTTATACTTGATTGAAAATAATGGACTTATACAAAATAATTTTAAAAACTCTGTTTATCTGCTCTTAGTAAATAAATAAAATAAATCATTTTGAAATTAACTTATAAGGCTGGGTAAATTAAAACTATTCCTTAAGTTTTATAAACTTATTTATGATGCTTTCTATTAATAATGTCAATACAAGTAAGCATTATTTTTCAAAAAAAAATATTTATTATCTTTCAGGAAATGAATTTTTGAATTGATGTGTTGGATTACTTATTTATGCACCAATTTGTGCCAAAACTGAGAATTTTTGGTACCTCAACTTCTATGGTTCAGTATTATATGCCAGATTTTGAACATGTAATATGAACTATAAACAACATTTATTATTCTCTTATGTGCTAGGGTAATACTGAAGAACAAAATTATTTAGTTTTATGATCTTTGTTTCGTGAACTTTTTGAATTAATAATGTTATTTTATATTGAGTATAGATCTTTCCTAGCCAATATAATTCATCTTCAGCTCTGAATATTGAAACATTAGATGATTGTTGTAATTTTCTTGCAAATATTGTTTAAAATTATCAGTTTGGGCAAAAAGATCATAAATACTTCTAAAATTTAATTTTATTCTTCAGAAGAACTTGCAGACTCTAATTTTGTACCTACATTCTGCAAGCTAAACAAATAAAAATTATCAAAGGAAATGTTGAATAGTTACACTTCTTTATTTGAAATTTTGTTTATTTATATAGTGCCGTCACATTATAAATAAAGATAGCAACAACTAATCTTGCTTCAAAATGGTGAGACTTTGCTAAATTTTTTAAACATAGCCAAAGGAGACAACTGATGCAGCTGAACTGTGCACTTTTACTTCTGTATAGCAGTTTTAGAGTTAACATTTAAATTTTTGCCGGCTTAAATGGTATTTAAAAAAATGTACTGTTTTTTTTATTTTTCAGCTTGCAGCCTGAACTTTTTACTAAATCATTCGTGAACAAGGTTTTCTGTTCCATTTTTATCTTCAATTTATGTCTAAGTAAAATTAATTTCCTTTTAAGACTGAAATTCTTTTAACCACATACTCATTTTTGATACATGGCGGATATGTGGGATCATTTTGACCCAGGATTGTTAGACAGCTACTCCTTATTTTATTGGCTTTTCTAATAAAGAAATGTTGCCTATAATATATGAATATATTTTTGCATATAAGTTGTATTTCTGATACAAATGTGATTTTTCAACAAGAATAAGGTAAATTTGTCTCGCCTCCATTTTTCCATAAGTTTTTCTACATTTATTACTTTTTTACCCACTCTGTTCATATAAAACTTTTTATATATGAAATAAGTAATTTCTGATAGAAAAATGAAACTGCTTATTTTTTTCTGTATCTGTTGCTCTAATCCCCCCTTTCTGAATGACACGGGAAGTAACAATTGCTAGTTTTGAAAAGTTCCATAGATTTTTTTTTTTCCAACAAAAGAGCAGGGTTCGTACACGTCCTTGCATGTCCTTAAAAGTCCTTACTTTTACATTTAGTCCTTAAAAGTGCTTACAAATCCTTATTTTTATGCCCCATTTTTAAAAAGTCCTTGAAAGTCCTTACTTTTTGCCACCTCAGCTAGAGCAAAATACATGCAGTATTTAGAAAGTGAAAGATCCAAAGTAAAGACTGAAACGAAAAGCTCTAGGAGGAAATAGATTTTTTTAAAAACAAAAGGAAATGTTCCAAACCAAATGGGGAAGCAAATGATTTAGCTAATGAGGCTGAAAAGTCAAAGGACATAAATTTATTTATTCAATCGCATGAACTAAGAAAAGCAATTACTGAAAAAGAAATTAAAATAAATACCTTGGATGTAAAATTGAATGAAAAAAGTTTGGAATTTTAATTTGGGATATTTAATTTGTTTACCAGTTTCATGGTTTTTTTCATCAATTTATTAACTCGTATTTTTAAGAATTTTTGTTGTGTTAAATTTGTAATGTATCTTCTATCTATGTTTTATATTATACTTTATCATCTACTAGGTTGAATTTGCAAAAATGAGACATTTTATTTAAAAATGCGTGCGACAATTCGTTAAGTTTATTCAATTTAGAGGTCCTTATTTTTTGGTTTTTTTTTTAGTCCTTAAAAGTCCTTGATTTTCTTTTAAGGAAATGTGTATGAATCCTGAAGAGGGGCGTGCGTGGGGTCTTTTTGACCCCATGCATATGCTTGCAGGCTAAATTTCTTGTAAACAAGTTGATTTCCATTTTATTTTAGTGAAGAAACAAATAAAATGCTTACCTTCCTTTTCAAGTCATTAGGAAGCAAAGAGGTGTAATCCTATTAAATGGTATGTGATCCTATAATTTAATTCTGTTGGCAATCTCCCTGTTTCTCAACCAATACAAAGCCTACAGTGATGAGTAAGGTATCGGTTAATAATGGAAATTCATTGAAAGAAAGGCCAAAAAAAAAAAAAAAACAAAGATGAACTCAGAGGGAATCGGAAAAAAAGCAAACAAAGAATCCATTACAGTCCACTTTTTCAAGGGCTAAGAACTATTCGAAATGGATTCAAAATAATAATTGGAAATTTTTCTGTAAGAAGCTTGCATTACGCCAAATATAGCTTCTCTTAGCCTGAAATTTCCCAACAAAAGACAAAGGAGATCTGTACATCAAAAAGCATCGGTCAATAAGATTTTTTACTGAATTTTTGACGTAGCATATTTATTCAGTGTACTATTGTTTGTTTGAAATTTTAGCTAAAAGGAAAATTAAAACATCAGAGACATTGTGGCATCAGGGATTTGCAGCTTCCTCAAACTATTTTTCTGTTTTACAAAGCTAACCCATGTAAATCTCATAACTTCATTTCAGCCAACTTAACCTTACTCGGATGAAATATGCTGGAAACTCAAATGAAACATCCAGTTATTTGCTCAACTTTGCTATTTTGGTGTACACTTTGTTTAGAATTTAATTTCAACAACCCAATAAAAGACTTTAGAGGTTGAATGTGCCTCATTAACAATACACTTATACATCATGCATGTCATAAAATAATAGGGTAATACTATACTCAGGGTGATTAGAAACTCAACAGATTAGTGCAGCAAGGAAGAAAATACTAATCATTTACTAGTAGGGGAGACGGAGTACAATGGACCACTTTTGTAAATTTTCATTGTTTACTCTCAAAGTACTGATTTTTTTTGCTTGAAAAAATGTGTACATATTCTCTATATATTAAGGTTTATATTACACTCGTTTTAAATCTATAATTATCTATACTTTTCTTTAATATTTATTTTTTTAGTAACTAGTAACGAAGTGGACCATTGTACCCCAAGGCTGGGGTATAATGGACCACCAGGAAATTTTAAAAAAATATATTAATACAGTACATTTTTTAATATCATAAAATGTTTCATATTTGTTTATTCATGACTTCATTTCATACATATAATGTAAAATTAATGATTATTAAAGTTGGTAAACAACACATTAAAAAGATTTTTGTGTTGCTGAAAGTCTCCCATTTTCTTGTGAAATTGTAGTTTCTGGAAAACTCATCATAATATCTTGGAACATTTACAAGAGATTGGTCATCTATGGAAATACTTTTATGGAACAGTACTATTCTCTTTTAGGTAGATTCCTTATAGGAACTCTACCTATTGCAGTGGTTCTCATGATACGACTTCTGGAAAATTTCTGCAGATCTTCACCGATCATGACCCCTAGAACCCAAAACCACCCTTCGTTAAAAAGTTTATATATATATATAAACTTTTTAACTTCTTGATATGTCTTGTTTACTTTGTTTCTGTTTGATCGTATATAATAAGTTATATTTAGATTTATATATATATAACGCTTTTTCCTGTGTTATCTTGTGAACACGATACCTGGAGTAATTTTGATGTAAATTTAACCAGCATGCGATATGTTGTAAGGATAGTGAAAATCTCGGTCGAGTTCGTAGATGGGCTATCCAGCTCAAAGGGGGTGGAAGTTTTCTCATAATTCCCTTACGAATGAAGACAGAAAGAAAATTCAAGTTAGGCGAATCATTGCCTTATCATAACAAACAACTTTTGTATTGTTTTAATTATTTTTATATCATTCAACACTTAATTTATGCATAATACCCATAGATACAAACTAATAGGTGCATTATTTTTTTTAAAGAATCATACTATTTAATTTAATTTTTCCTTAATATAGCTATAATATAAGAATTAAAACTTTACTGAATGTTTATAAAATATAAACAAGAGAAAAAATCTCAAACAAATAACATAAAACCTAGTTTAATATTTTTTTAGTGCCTATTTAGGGTTAATACATAGATTACACTTAAAAAATGTGTACACTACATGATTCAATGGTTAATTAACTCATTAAAATAAAACAATTTGCTTATTCTTATATAATGTCCGACTTAAAAGCATATGGGATACAGAACTGGGGATGGACCATGGTCCATTATACCCCATGTGGAACATTGACAACAAATAGATAAAAAAAAAAATTATATTCAGTTATTTTAGCTGCATTAAATATAATAATATATTATCTTACCTTTTTATTGTGTAGAGTAATGTTTTCTGAATCATAATTCTTTAATCCAGAAAAGAAAATATTCTTAACTGAAAATATTTACTTTTAGCTACTACAAATCACCCGTCAAGAATAACATGGCTTAAATGTCAGTTAGGCACATGGTTTTAAAGTTTTTTTCAGCACTACAGACCTGGCATCTATGTGACAAAATATGAAACGTTCAAAAACATAAAATAAATAATGGGGGTGGTCCATTGTACCCTTAGGTCCAATGTATCCTGGTCTCCCCTATAGCATATGTACCACCCTATAAGTAAATGTAAAATATCTTTTGGTACAGAATCTGCACTACCGATCAGAAAAAGGTTAACTATAGAGTAGATTTATAGATTGTATCTGGAATTCCTGTCATTATTATCCTATACAGTAAAGCACCGTATATATGTCTTTCAAGGGACTGGCATAAAAGGACGTATAATCGAAATTTTAATAAACAACTTTGAGTATTACAAATTTAATGCTACTAATTCAAATTCATAAGTTCAAATTCATTTAAAAATATTAATTTTAAAGTTTTTTAAGATACTACATAGAATGAAAATCATTAATTAAATAATTTATCGTAAAAGTGAGAAAAATCATACCTTTATTGCATATCTTGAGTACTTATTGTACATATCTTATACGATTTATGTGCTTACAGATTGGCGTTTAATTAAGAAAATCTTCAACCGTTGTCTGACGTGCTGATACTCTGTTTGGACAAAAAAAATAAGTTCGAAGTTTTTCAATGGAGTCCACTGCGTCTTTAAAGAAAGGTGGAATAACTTCTTCGTCATTGCTTAAATTAGCACCAGACAGTTTATTTTCTATTAATTCATCAATTGTGAATAGTTTCGAAGTCATGGTATCTTTATCACGGTTCACATACTAGAACGGAGCAAAACAATGTATAACTAGTGCTTTGCGTTGCATAGACGAAGTACTTTATCATTGCAATGAATACGAATGAATCGGGACTGTGATGAAATGACGTGTAAACGGTGCTTTACTGTTTATTTCCATTCAACAATAACTTTTTCCCTCTGTATATTATGTCAAATTTAATGTTCAAGCTCTTTGGGGGAATTTTTTTTTCTTTTAAAAGAAGATAGCATATATTACTTTGCATAATGTGCATTTTATTTCATAATAATTT
>BGPR01015597.1:15556-36357 GCA_013235015.1 Araneus ventricosus | reverse complement strand
ATTTGACTTGCAGCAGCCCCACATATACGGCGGTTCGGCCACCGCAAGCTGATGAAAGAAAGGCTGCAGGTGGACGCACGATTGTGCAACCTATCTACAGAGATAGAGGGCGTCAAACGACGAATTACGTTACTAATAAAATTTTTTTCCTCGAAATATATTTTTTCTTTTCAGGTTTGCGTATGCCATCCAACTTGCAAAGGAAGAACGGCATGTTGCAAATTCGTCCCGGGCGGCAAAAACTGCAGCTATGCCACTGGCTTATGCTATAGAAAATATCAGTGAGAAAATAACCCGTACCAGCTGGACACGGGGTGAACAGACCTGTTTACAGGAAGAGGTATAGATTGCGTTAAAGGAAGATGCGTTTTTTTGTTTCTCATGTGATGGAGCGATTTCCATGCATGTTAATAGAGCAAGGATTCTCGATTCCAGACAGAGGGATTTTTTTAAAATTTAACCTGATAAAAGCATGCATTTTTTCTACATTGTTGAAAGAAAAACCGATGGATTTTTGAATAATTCAAATTGAATACGAAATTGCATCTAATCTTGACGTCTATACATTTAGTCGAACTTTGGCCAAACAAAAAATAATTTTTTTGACATAATGAATATTAAGTTTCAATTTGTATTTAATTTTAAATGTAAATATATTTTAAAGTGTCTTAATGAGAAAACTTTAAAATATGAGTTAACGAATGTTTTTTCAAAAAAAATTAAACAAATTCATGAATAAAAATATGTAATCAAAATTATAAACAAACAATGAATGAACAATAAAGTTTTCAGAAAAGTGTTTTGCTTTACTTCGTTCCAAAAAATTAAGAGTATTACCAATTAAAATATAAAGCAAACAGTGGGACAGGGCATGGCCCATGAAAACGTGTCATTCAAAATGACTCCATATCTCACTAAATATTTGACCAATTCCTATCGTTTTGACAATTTCAATGTATTCAGTGAAAGGTAATAATTATCATTGAAAAATTAATATTATTTAAAATTATTAATAATTTCTAATTATTTAAAACTCAAAATTGAAAAGTCAACATCTTCATTTATTTTAGGGTATCCAGTTCCCTTAACCGCGAAAACTTCCAAAAATATCTCATAAAAATGATTTTTGCACCATCTTAAAGTTCAAAGACTTACCTTTTCAATGATATAAGTTTAGTAGCCGTGTAATTTTTTTCTCTAATGTTAATAATTTTTAAGATATTTTTAGGTAAAATTTATAACAGTATTTTTCTTTGTTGTAATGAAATTCAAATCGTTTTGATTGTTGCTACACATATTTGATCTTTTTCATCTATCGTTGATACTCATGGTATGAAGATCTTATATTTTTCATATTGACTAGGTTGTAGTAATTACCGTTAAAGAAAAAAAATTGCTTCATTGTTTATTTTGGAAGTTAACTTCCAAAGCAAATAATGAAGAAAATTTTTTTACAGTTAGTATATTTCTGAATACTATTGCTATTTAAAGTAATTTAACTGGATGTATAAAAATATATTATCTTCTAAAGCTTGAATTTTTGCTTTTTTATTGTCGTGCATTCAGTGGTTTATTGAATAAGTAAATAAAAATTCTCTGAGGTATTGCATAAGCCATCCACCATTTTTCAAATAATAATTTTCCTTTCACACAAAAAAATCCATTGCTTCAAGTGTATTCAGATCGAATTTTAGGGTACTATAATACTTGTGGCTATGAACTTAGAACGTTTTAAAAACGCAACTTTAATTATGGGCACCTTATCTGTTTGACAATCATTTTCTTTTTCTCTCTTCCTTTAACAAAAGATTTTCAGTTTACCTAATAAATTATTTATGTTGGTTTTAAGATCTTTTTATACTAGCCGCCTTCGGCTACCAGTTGGTCGCCTGTCATATTAATTTATAGATCAGAATTTATAGATTGAAATATTCTCATCAATGGAAGATAATGTATAAGAGTGACTTATTCATTCAAATGATATTAGATGTTTTGAGCATTTCGTTCTATCCATCTCAAAAGTGTTTCAGATTCAAACTTCTAGGGTTGTTTTGAAGATAACAGAAAAAAAAATAGAAGAATGGAACACGTCTTCAATAAAGTTCATAAAAACAGTTTTTAAAAATACATTTTTATTATTGTAATTAAAAGTAGAAATTTTATTTTATTTTAATTATTTTATAATTTTTATTCTTTAATTTATTATAAATACTACGGAACATTTGAATCAAATTTTTCTTCGAATTCACAACTAGGTGGCGCCACTTCTGTAGAATCAAAATTGCTTAAAATTGATCGATCAAAGGATAATTATGTTCTGAAAATATTAAAATTGTATATTTTCATCTAGAACATACAAGGGTAGAATATTTCTTCACTCCAGCACATCAGGAAGTGAGTGAAAATACGATTACAAAATTCTATCTTTACAAAAATGTAACAAGTTGAATAAAAGTGTGTAAAAATTAACTCTTTAGCTCTGAGAAATCAAAAGAAATGTTTTAGATGACACCACCAAGGCCATCTTAGAAAAAAATGAACGCCCTGGGTTCTAGAGTAATTTGGAGCCCCATCAGAACCGTAACATGGAATTAGAGTTATATGTACTCGTAATATAAGCAGTATTTTTGTATTTAAAGTAATCCCACTATGTTTTGCAAATCAGCGTGCAACTACCTACTTAATCACTGATTACGTAGCACACGAGGAGTTAAATCCCTTCTTCGTCGGATTTGTTTTCGACAAAAATGATTATGTTTTCTATTCGAGGCGGGAAATCTCAACGCGAAAACTTGAAGAAAGTAGAACTATTTTCGCCATCTCGTAGCAATATTCAGAAATACAAAAAAATAATCGCTTAATATAACGAAACGTGTAAGTAGTGACGAATTCACTTTCAACGATGCAATTTTTCTGATCGTCGCATGACATACGAGCCGATCAAGAAGGGGTTAAGATTTTTTCACTGACTGTCGCTGTATGAGTATTTTCTGAACTGATAAGCATGTTTATGCAATATTACAAAATTGATAGCTGTCTAGTTAAAAGTCCTAATCATGTTTTTACTTTTAAGATATCTAAAATTATATTAAATAAATTCTTTGTTCCAAAATTAAAATAAAATCAGCAAAGTAAATTTTAAGGCCCCCCTCCCTTGGATAAATAGCGCACCCTGGGTTACAGTCCAATTAGACTTTGGATGAGACGGCACTCTTAGTTTGCGCAGTAAGAACGTTTCGACCAGCCAATTCTGGACATCAATTTTCCCTTAAAGGCGTTTCCCACTATTAATCATCTTGTCGGAGACGAACGATAGCGTTCTTGAATAGTTTGGTTCAAAGTATTTTAATTTTTATTTTCACAAGATGAAATAAATTTCACCATATCCCTTAAAGTGTGGATCTGTGTATATCAGCCGTGAATAGTTACACATCGTCGAGCTCCAAAGTTCTGTCGACCGAGGGTGGCGTCTTTCCTTCCGCGAGTACCACACACCCATTGTCTACGTCAACGATTCGATTTGATTAAACCAATGATTTAATTTGAAGAAATAAATTTATATAAATGTATTTAAAATTAAATTTACTCAACCTGATTCGAAATACATGCGCATTCCTTCGAAATCAAATGAATTTGAATTTTCCACATGAAAATATTTTGCCTTCCAAACTGATGAGCCACTTGCCTAGGCCGATGAGGAAAATGGAAACCGAGACTAAAGTGGCACCAATGATGCCGTAGGAATCGGGCACATCGTGGAAAAAAATGATCTGCCACACGAATGCCAGACTTATGTCCGCCGCAGCAAGCACGGTGGACACAGGTCCGGCATACTCGCACTGGAGTGCCATCACCAAGATCGTATCTCCACTGAAGCTAAACAATGCCAGCAGCAAAATATAAATACTTTGAATGCCGCAGAGCTGCCACTTGAAATTTCCAAATACTGCTGTAGGAAGAGCAATCTCCAAAAGTCCCACCCAACCAAAATTGAATGTCATGATGGATTGATGGACATTCCTTATCTTCCTGGTAATTAACTGTATGGCACTGATGCAGAACAAGGAAAATATGGCTGCCAGAAGTCCGTATATTTTCTCGCTACTGTATGCGATTGGTGCTTCATTGAAGCGAGTCGGCAGCTTGGTTGTGAAGACGATCCCTACGACCGTCAGTATAACAGAGATCGACTGAAAAATACTACAAGGTTCCTTGAAGAACACTCTGGCAAACATAGTCACAACGACGGGCGAGCTGAAAATGATCACACTCGCCTCGCCGAGACTTAAATATCGAAACGCAATGAAGTTCAAAAAGTAGCCCAATCCACCGAAGAGACCCCTGACCACAAGGAAGAAGCGGAAATTCCGGGGAACCGAGGAGGTTTTGCCCGGTTTGGGCGGTCTCCGGCATGGACATGACCAAGGTCGCGATGAATCTTTACAAAGCGAGCTGGCCCGGGTGCAGGTTCTTAATCTGCTTTACGATCACGAAGACGACGGTGGAGAAGGCACCCGCCAGCATGGCGAAGATGAGTCCTCGGAAGAGGGAGGCTTGCTTGGTCTCACAGCGCATTCCTATCCTTCGTGAAGACCGGATTTTGGAGGTGATTTGCCAAGTGTCTGAAAAGGAATATATCAAAATAATAATATTAAATGCGTATTATAACAGAATAAAGCACTGAGACGATAATGTTCTACGTGATTCCGCTTTACTGAGAGTCAATCGGCGAAACTTACTTAAAGAGCATAATTCGTTTCAGAAGCTAGCTTACTCGTTAAGCGAAACAATTTTACCCATAGAAATCAATGTAAAATACGATAACGCTCTCCATACCGAAACAAATACTCAAAAAAATTTATGTATAACGTTTATTCAAAAAAAAAAGTATTTATAAGATCGTTAAGGAGCCTAAATCATCTTCAACTTATCTTTTATGCAGAATCAACCAGCATGGAATGCAGATTGGATTTTCAGAATTGAAAAGCGAATGAGTGCTAAACACTGACTTATGTACCTGTTCCGTTAAGCTGGGCATTCACGAGAAGGCTTGTGTTGTGCCGTTTGTCCCAAGAACTGGTTTGTAATCCACTCATTCTAGTCTAAAATTTTACGCAAGTCATTCACGGATCTTCCAAATTGTGTTTTGAGACACATTGCTTGAGAAGGTTCAAAGTCGCAAACTTACACCCACTCACATTCCTTCTCCCCCAAATGGCGGATTTCCGATTTTATTTCGAACATGATCTAGTCTCGTCACGGGGTCCCAACAAGGAAGAAGCTTTGTTTTCCCACTACCCTCGCAGCGAGGTGTACAAAGGTCATCTGGCCATTCCAATTTGATTTCAAACTGTTCGGAATTCCATCAATGCAATCCATATGAGCCAATTTTCATCGATTTCTCATATTAACGAAAGGTTTTCCATTCCCATGTTCCAAAAATCTTGGAATTGAACAGTAGTGAATGCCCTGCTTTATACTTATTAAAAGAAATAAGTCAATTACGTTACGTCATTGACTGAAATACGTCAGTCAACTCGTTAAGTCACATCATCTGTTACGTAGCCTATCAAGAACTGTAAATGCATGGCAGAAAAGTAGTTTTTATAAAACCATGGCCTTGAATATTACTGGAATCAAATATTGAAAAGAATCAAAGTCATTCCTTCTATTCAGAACGTTTACTACTAGAAAAAGAAATCAAAACAAAAGATCTCCTTCGAATAATAGTTAAAACAGGTTACAGTTAAAAGTGCACGCACAAGTACTAGACACCTAGTTTGGTCAAAATTAAAGCAAAATAACAGCTCCGTGGCACAAAATCGAGGAATTCCCCTCTCCTCGTCATTCACTATGCGAACCGCCGCTCGTTAAGAGAGTAATTTTTTTCAATTTATCCTGCTCTTTATACGAATCACCCGTTATGAATTAATCGTTTATCGTCATCTCGAAGTACTCGTTTCACTGTATTAAGTGAGAATCGCCATGTACCATGAATCATTACTATAAGAAACCGAAGGTAAACAAATGTATGTATCTATCTATATAGGTCCGGCTATGTTCTTACGAACCACTGAACGCAGAAACGAGCCGAAAGTACCAAAAGATGGGAAATAATCCATTACGACCATTGAAATTCCGAAATTATAATTAATTAAAAAGATATTAATTAAATACTTCAAAATGATTGAATTCACCGCTGCCATCTATTGGCAGATACGATTTTCTTTTTTCCTTATTACTAATTTTCACATCCGGTATTCTTGCATTTTTTATTTAACAGAAACTGGGTTTTTATAAAAGGTTTTAATTAATTCTTTTTTATCGATCTTTCGTGTTTTGATTTCTTTAAATATCGAAAAAATCGTTTACTTGTATTTTTAATTTTTTTATTCATATGGTATTTTATTTATTAATGTTACTGTTATAAAAGTCATGTGCTGTGCTGCCATCTATTGAGAATAGACAATTTTTTCCCCTATTATTAAAATTAACACCCGATGTTATAGTATTTTTTTTCTTTATTTCACGGAAGCTGGTTTGTATAAAAGGTTTTCTTCTTTAGCGAGCTTCTGTGTTTTAATTTATTAACATTGGTAAAAAAAAAAAAACGTTTTCTGTCTTACGGTGTTGAACTTCGTAACGTTTTTTGGGGAAAGTAAGTGACAATATTTGTTGAAAAAAACGGAGACGGGCATATGAAAAAATATGGAAATCAAGGCCTCACGTCACCTCATTTCTCTTTTCCAGGAAATATCACATTATTCGAGATTTCCCGTGCAACGCCGGGAAACGCAGCTAGTTCATTTTTAATCCTTGCTCCGACAATCATTGGCTTGCGTTTGCAGGTCGCACTTTTTGCGGCCTGCGTTATTTGCTCAGCATTAAGCGGAATCACTAACACGAATTTTATACAAAAATGGCTTCAGTGGTGACTTGTCCATTAGGGCCGCAGAGCTGCAGCACCCTCTGAAATTATTTTAAAAGCTTTTATTTTTAGTTTTGTTTCTTATTTGCTTACTTTCCCACTTCAAGATTTCGATGAACGTTGAAAATGGGGGAAAAGTAATAAAAACGTAAAAGAAGACAGAAAATAAATCAACAAGTGAAAAAAAGACACAGGTTATAACTGGAAAACTATTTGTCCTAGGAAAGTATCAGAATTTGTCCAATGCGCACAGTTGAGCAACTCTTTCTCCCTTTGAATTTACAAGGGCCGGAACTGCAAAGAGACCAGCTCTGGTTGGCGCCTTGCCAACTAAGAGAGAGAGAGAGAGAGAAATTAATATTTGCTTCTTATTTTTGCTTTTATTTTCGATTTCCTTCTCGTGCTGTTAATTGGTTTATGTTTCTCTTCATGCTGCCTGGATAGAAACACGTCCGATTGATCGAGTATTCGTTTTAATTTTCCTAACTTTCGTTGGAATGTCACTGTTGTAGAATGTCGAAAAGTGGTACGTAGATAACTTTCTAAAATATTATTCAGATGAAAATTTTTATTAGGAAAGATCAATCTCACTATCATTAGAGATAGGAAAAAAATTTACGTTGCAATTCTTCAGGTTCTCACAGCTTTAGCTGAGCGAAAAATTGGATATAAAAATGCAGGTCGCGTTATGCCGAATTAGAACATTGTTCGAACGTCTTCAAGTCGGAAAACGCAATACAGTAAGTACTGCAGCATTGCTTGTTTCTGAGCTGACGGGAAACCACTGAATGGCTCATCATCCAGTGGGAGTGGCTTCCCCAAAACTTACTCGTATCCGCCCTAATGCGGGAGGGGGAAAATGCACACAGCGGCAGTGATATGAACGGTTCCCTAACACAAGAGGGGGAAAACGCGAGCCCCATTTTTAGCCTCGTAGAATGAAGAAGAAACCGAATAGGCAGTTTGAAGGCCTTTTCTCCAACTGATTGAAACGAAAATTGGGCACGGATCTACAATTAATATTAGCAGACATCGTACCAGTTTTTATTTATCACAGGGTTTAGAAGTTATCGTGTTAACAAGTATGCGATTTTACAGACCGACAGAAAGTCAACCCTTTGACGGATTGGGTCGAAAATTTGATATGGACCTACATTCTTGTTCATAAAACTGTGTTCCAAATTTTATTTATCTATTTATTTAAGTTTTTGAGTTACCTTGATCACATGAACTCAAACAGACAGACTTCCCGTTGAGGGATCTCGTCTGAAATTTGACAAAAACCTACAAATTATATGAAAAGATCACACACCAAATTTCATTCCTCTAGATCTAAAAGTTTTCTAGTTATCGTGCTCAGAGCCACACAGACAGACACAATTCCAAAATTGTGTTTTTCGGATATAGGGAGAAAACGTCGAGATTCATCAAAATCTCGAGTTCGAATTTTTGGACGATTACAATACTTTGTCTATCTTTACGAGAAATATAAACGTATAATAGAAAGTAAATATCTGTTCATGCTCCTATGGTTAATTTACACATAATAAATCATTCTAGCTCTTTTTTGAGACCTCGCATTAGCGGTAAGATCCGTTCAGTCGAGGCAAAATAGCTCGGCTGGATGGTAATATGTTCAGTCACTCGGACTGGGCTAATATTTGAAATATTTCAATGAAAAATAATGTACACAATTTTAATTCATATTTCTCTTTGAAAATAAGTTTTTTTAATAGTGCGCCACTTTAAAGGCAACTGTGACGGTTTCTACCAGCAAAAAAAAAAATAAAAAAAAAATCGATTTTTTTTTTTTTTCTGTTTTGGCCCTAAAAAATAGTGGACACTTCACCAATTACGGAAATGTATAGTGTGTTTAGATTTGAAAAGTCGAAAGTTAATAAATTAACTTTATAAATGTAATTAACAGAAGCTCCTACGATAAAAAGATGCAGTTATTTGCATTTTTCTAAAAACCTGCGTTTTTCCAAATTTCTCTACGTATATATAAAATTCTTTTATTACATTAGTATGAAATTTTGTACTGTGATATTTAGAAGCAATGTGCATCTGTTAATCCTATTTTTATTTATTTCTGGAGTGTAATATATTTTTAAAAGACATTATATAAGAGGATTTATAATAAAAAAATCATGTATTTTTCAGATTTTCAAGTTACATGACACTCAATATTTAATTTCTTATAAAATGGACTAACTAAAAACTAAACTGAACTAAAATGGAAATAAGTTAATTGCAATTACTGAACCTTTGCTCTCATACTATGCTTATTTTGGAGTGATTTTATGCAGAATTGTTTTTTCCTGGAGTACCGATTAGTGGTTATGAACTTGAAGATTAGCACTTATCACCATATTTTCGATTTGGTAAACAAAATACTGAAAGAAACAACTATTTTTACGCCTTTTTATAATGAAAACAGTTCATTCTTTCTGTACATATAGAATTTTTTTTATCAAATATAATATTTACTTGGAAAACTCCACTTTTCATGCAACTTAAATTTCGATGATTTTCGTTGCCGAGAACGTCCCAGTTCCTTTAAGTGTCGTCATTAAATGAACGCATTCATTAAGAGAAAATGAAACAGAACTTACCAATGCACTAAACTGTCAAGTTATTGATGCGTAGTCCGATGAAAAAAAAATGCACACTTCAGTAGCCGCTATTTCACCTATGCCCTCTCGCTGCATATCATAATCGAATTGGAATAAACACATAACTTCCTTCGCAATTTGAAGAAGACAAAAGAAAAAGAGAGAGAAAACTACACCGTGTCTCGAAGCGAAATCAAAGATAAGTTATTGATTTGTCCGTTGAAACCCAAACATAATTTGCATTTAAAGGCCTACTTAAAATTCTGTGAGATGTTGACCTCAGATCAAAGGAATAAAAAATATAATATCTGCACTTTATCGCTATCTTTAAAGGTTTAGACAAATTTTTTTCCTTCGAACGCGAATTATTTATTGAACTCTCTTCTTTGGCGAGTGCTCACGAAATTACAATAAGCATCTATTTTTATTAGTATTCATAAAAATGCAATTAAATGTCTGCTTTTATCAGTATTAACAAAGTAACAATCTCGCCATTACCAAAATGACTCAAATGTTTCAATGGTGACAAACTCACCATTGACTCGCTAAACATTGAAGGCATTTGAAATGGCCACCTTCTTGAAACGGAATACAAAAAATAAATCTCTACTAATAATAAAGGAGAATGTGTGTGTGTCTGTGAGTTGGTCCTCTACAGGGCAAACCGCTAGACCTAAAGCTACGAATTTTGGCACAAATATTCTTTGGAGGGTGGGAATGTGCACCTCGCAGCCGTTTTATTGAATTTTTAATTAGAATTTGAATTAATTAAAAATAAAGCGAAATTTTGTCGTTTTTCCTTAACAACTTTCGAAAATATTCCAGTAAAAAAAAAAACATTTTTACGCCATCTGAAAGTGCAAAAAATTACATTTTCAATGATATCAATTAAGTTGCCGTACTATTTTTTTCTAATTTTAAGGAACTTTTAAAAATATATTTTTGCATAGATTACAACAATACTTTTCATTGTTGCACCGCATTTCAAAACGTTTTCATTGCTTAAACAAATATTATTTAATTGCGTGTTTCTCTACCATTTTTGAAAGCTAAGAAAATATCTTACTGGATTTTACTTTCTTTTTTTTATTTGATCAATTTTTCTGTGAAATCTGTAAGAGAAGTTCTCAAGATAGTTGGTATATGTTGAAATAATCCAATAAGATGAAAGATTATCGTTGCTATGTTTAAATTCTTCTTATCAGCGTGTTTTAAGCCAAGTAGCTTGCTTCTGGACGTAAAATGTGCCTCGCCAATTTAATGTTGAAGTCAAATGCGTACTTTACGTTAATGTAGACAAGGAACAGAACAAGTGTAAGGCTACGAAAAGAACGCGGGTTAAATGTCTATAGCGATTTGAAGTTTAAAACTCCTTTTTTAAGAGTACCATGAACATAAAATTATTATAAGTGATTCAGTTGAAATTTTATTTCAGGAAATTTTATCAAGATGGTCGCCGAAGGCGACTTGTAGTAAATAAAATAAAAATCCTTACACTTACTTCGCTTTTAATGTCTGGGTGTAAAATTATTTTGTTTTCTTACTGAAATTGGTTTTTCTAATCTTATTGAATTAGCTTCTTCTTGTATTGGATTTTTTAATACTTTTATTTCCTTGTTTGTAGCTTGTTTTCAAATCTTAAGACAAGTATGTTGTTTTTGGCGCAGAATGGTAAGACTTGGCTCTTGTGCCATTACAATCCAATCAATCAATCAATCACTGTTAATAACTTCAAGAACATTCACGCCAAATTCGAAGAAACTCGAACGCGTTTGGTCGCGACTGCGTAACAACAGCAGACAAACAGACGAAAGGCCAAACGGTCGAGTTGAAACAGAAACTGGATTAGCGTGATCAAGTATCTAGGGAAGAAGAAATTAATACCATTTCTTCTTTTCTAGAATTTTGATATGTTTTTTTTATTTACATGGACATACGTGAACATTAGGAATGAAATTCCTTCTAATTCTGTCAACAGAAGACCCATCTCCCCTCCCCCTTCCCCCAAAAAATCTAAGACTCGTTCTTCATCTCAGTCTTTACATATTTATCCGATGTCGTCTTTTATTTGAAAACAATATTGTTTCCAGAGACAATCAGACATCATAATTTGTGTCCCGAGAAGGAACCTTCTTTGTCCCATCTAGTAGTTCTGTCAACAATAAACCACGCGTCCGAAAAAAATCTTAAGCTTTGATCTTCATCGCAGCATTGTCAATGCTGTCATTGCGCAGCCTGGGGGAATCACCAGCTGTTCGGGCACTGCGAAAGGCGTCTTCCCTGATTTGTCCGAACTCGGGCAGGTCTCTTTCTAAGCCAATCCACTGATTATCCCGGTTTTTTCACTTTCTTTAATTTGAAATGTTTGTAATAAATTACTCTAGGAGTCTAATTAATGTTTGATAGCAAAACAGTTGTAAACCATCTTGTAGGTCGCATTATGTTAGATAAACAAGTTAATTTATGTCCTTTTCTTCCACTGAAATTAGAAATGATAAAAAAAACTAACAAAATCAATACCTGAAACTGTTTTGTCTGCTGATTTGCATTTATAAAATTAATTTCAATAAAATGTTGCTGATAAAAAATGTGCTTATTTTTGGATACAAAATGGCAGAAAAAAGAAACTTTAAAGTGGTTAGAGGAAGGAGGGTTTAGTTTAGTTATATTAACGTCCCGTTTTGAAGCAACACTATGGCTATTTTGGGACGGACCTCGTTATTTTGAACCTCGGTCAGATGACGAGAACGACACCTGAGTTGGCACTCCCTCTCCAAACTTCGCGCCATACCAACGGGAGGACGTTTGACCCCCTCTAAGTATGATTTAACGTGAAACAGGCCCAATATACGACGGATCTTCAATGGAATCAGGTTTCGAACCTGGAACTCTCCGACTCCGAGGCCGACACCTTACCACTAAGCCAGAGGGGGAATGTCGCACCGGTAGGTTAGCAACACACTTCTGTAGCATCATTTCTGACCTTTGAGTTTCGTTTGCAGGTAAACCGTTAAAGTGAAGTCAAAAATGTTCCGAAACAAAGTTGTAGAAAATTTTACGCCCAAGAATTAGAAGTAGTCTTCTAGTTTTCATAGCTTTAGCTAGAATAGTTGAAAAAACATACTCTCGAGAAAAGAGGAAACGAGATTAATTATGGAACTAAAACAGAAAAAAAAGCAATTCCTTTCAACATGAAACTCTAATCTTATCCATCTCTCTCTCTCTCTCTTCCCTTCCCACCCAATTACATTTGGCGATACAGCACATTGCCAGACGGAAACTCATCTGCTTTAATAAACAATCTTTTTTGGTTAGAAGTCGCTCTTCGGAACAAGACTCATCGATAATTTTTTAAGATACAACACAGATAACTGCAGTTAAAAATTTGTACCTATTTAAAAGTAAAACCGGTTTTTAAAGATTGCATTTTAGATGCACTCTCTTGATAAATATTTTTTGCAACACTTCTGGTTTCTGAACTGACCAATCGCAACTGAGCGCCTTGGAAAAATGTGTTTTCAGCAAGGGCGCCGAGAATGGAGACAGTTTGGGAACGACTGAGAATAGATTTATTTCTCGATAAATTCATCCGCGATCCAGAACGTTACATCTGTCGATGGAAAAGTAGTTTTTTTACTACCGAGGAGGCGAGAAGAGAGTTCGCTGATAAGTGATTTCGAGTTAAATATAATAACTCTGATAAGGCGTCAGTAAACGTCGAGCGGTGAAATCCGCGCCGTTCAGAGCCTGGGCAGAAGAGCCTCTTTCTTCAGCTGCTGCTTCTAAGCCGTTCTTTCCGGCACGACAGGATTCATTTACGCATCATTCCAGGACCGGATTTACACACTTCTGCGCCCCCCCCCTCAAATAAGTAAATATATAATTTTCAATTAGATATAAAATAGTTTATTCTTTAAACATAGAAGCACTTAATAGAATCTTTATAATCTTTGAACCACATTAAATCTTTAATTCAAAATTACACTACTTAAAACATAGCATGAACGCCTCCATAAGAACTTCATCGAATTTCTTGAAATCGTCTGAAATGTTTACTAGAATTTCTATATTCGAGCCTTTGTACATGAATAGGTTTGAAAGGTAATTGAAGCAGAGAGATATTATTCAGTCTCTTCCAATGCATGGAAGTGCAAGGGAAAGGAACGTTAAGGTCCACAGAAAACAAAAAATGTATAGCTTATTATCTCTACTAATAATAAAGGAGAATGTGTGTGTGCGTGTCTGTCTGTGCGTGTGTTGGCGCTCTACTGGACAGACCGTTGGACCTAGAGCTACGAAATTTGGCACGAACATTCTTTGGAGGGTGGGAATTTGCACCTCGGAGCCGTTTTTTGAGTTTTTAAATAGAATTCTAATTGATTAAAAATTAAGCGAAAGTGTATTGTCATCTTTCCATCTGTTTACTAATTTTATTATTCTCTCGGTTTTACAAAATGTTTTATATGCTTAAATTTAGACATTTATTTTGAAGTAGCTTTTTTAAAACCGTTATTTATGTACATGTTAAACATTTTTTTTGGGGGGGGGGAGTGCACTGACCCATGATGGTAAGATTCCTTCATGCTTATTCAAAGGACTTTATGAACTTTTCTTCGTTAGTACCTCGGATAAGGTTTCCCAGCAAGAAGGTATTAAGACTGTAACGAATTGTTTTCAGTCTAAAGTCTAATACTTAAAATAGTGAACTAAGTACGGCTTTACCAGTGTTTTCTTATGTATCTGTTCTCGAGTCACGTACTGCACGTAACGTGGACAAGTGTGACTGTTTATATTTCAAGTTTAAAAGTTCAGTTATTCAAATTGTCTCTACGATAACGACTTCATTTTCTTAATAGCTAAATAAATCTATTTTTGATTTAAATATCGGATATTTTCTGAGTATGACGCAACAATGCAAATGATTCAACGAATCCATAATTTATTGAAACGAAAATCATACGCTAAGGAATTACAAATAAGTTCATTCACAAACATTTAATTGGCGAATAGAATTTTTTTCTTTCTAATTATTTCATTCAAAATTATTTGATTCTAATTTTACCTTCATACTTTTATTCTGAAAAAAAATCCTAATTTTAAAATGTAACCAACTAATCCAGAGGAATTAAAAAAAATTACCAGAGCATATTTATCAATCAAGGTACTTTCATGAGAAAAAAAACAGGTTGCTTCGCATTAGGTTAGGTAAAAGCAGGTAACAATAAAATAAATATTTTATTGTTACCTGCTTTTATGTAACTTCTTTCATACTTGTAGAGACAGAATTCTGTTATCGTGTTTTCATTCCCTTCGTAAAGTATTAGAACTAATGACAGTTCAAAATTTTAATATTTGAAGAACTTAATTATCATTCAATAGATAAAAAGTAATTAAATATTGATACACGAGAACTGCCATTGGGTAAGGAATTTTGAAAAAAATTGATTACGAGATTCATATACAAGTAAGAAAACAACTTGCGAAATATATTAACGCATAAAAAGGAGAAAACAATCTATACTTATAAAAGGCAATGTTTGCGTGTGTGTGCGATGTCCAGACGAATATATTGTACTTACAGCCATGAAATTTGCCACACAGGTAGACGTAATGGTTACTCAATGCACCTCGAAGCCAGAATTTTAAAATTTAATCTAGAAAATTTATTTAATGTTTTGTGTTGTTTTGGGTCATTTTTGGCACGTGTACGGCTGTAGTATCTTTTCTAATGATTGTTGAAAAACAATCAATGCACCATCTGATAGAACAAACAATTTTCGTTCTAATGAAGTTTGTTTTGAATTTGCAACATAATTTAATGAATTCTGAATTTTTAAAAATAATAATCACTTTTATGGTATTTTTTGATAAGGATTTCTACAAATTCTTGCATCTGACGTTTTAACAAATCCATAATTTTCATTTTTTCAGCTTATAACTGGAACGTTTCAGTCGGAATTAAAACAAAACGGTTGAAATATCTTATTCCGCTTTTGTTTAATTAATTTTTCCCTTATCAGTTCAGTTTTTTTGCTAGCGAGATTTGACAGCGAGTTTCTCCGGACGATCCCAGAATGTATTGTTGCTTCCTCGCAGGAGGTGACGTAATATGCTTTCATTCCCAGGATAAATTTCTACAATCCGATTCCTTCCGGTGACGTCATTACATTCGCGTCATTGTCGAGAGGAAAAATAAGCGGAAAAATCAATAATGTGTATCTTCTGTTCTGATTTTGTTTTCAAGACTTTTTCGTGTCATTGTGGGCATTTTTTCCCCATTTTGTCGAAGTCCTGATTCCACGGGCAACGCCGTGCGCATACTGCTAGTTATTAATAAAATGAAATCATTTTTAAAAACACACTTTGATATCTATACTAAAAATTAAAAGTAACTTTCTAACAAGAACCTAGACGTTGCATCTAAAACATTGAAAACATTACAATATGGAAGATAAGCCACACTAAATATGATAAGATAAAAATCTTCTAAATCTTCATTAAAAATCAAAATACGTGATAAATATATTAAAATTTCAATTTTCCAAGTAAGATCAATACCCTCTGGCTTATTCGTTTAGAGTTGCCGGTTATGCTTTCCTATGTGATTTTGGCTTGTAAATATGTTTCACACCTCACCTAAAACTTAATACTTTTTGGATCATCCTGCATAAAACAACCGCCGTTTAAGAAGACGTTCAGAGTGACCTTTGAGAATATTCACTACAACCTACAGATCACTATATTTAGGATTCATTGTATCGGGGTCCAGCCGCATTTGATTCAACTTTGTAGACTTTAGAATACTTTAATTTGATGAATAGAAGATATAAAAGTGAATTTCAATTTATTTTCAGGGTCATATTAAAATTAAATTAAATTATTAGAATTAAAATTACGTTCATTGCAAAACATTAATTTCAAGGCATATACTAAAGTCTTCCAAAGCCACGCTTAGTACTTGTAGACCAATTCGTGAAAGCTGACGGATGGACAGACAAAGAAGTTGCAAGAACAGCTCATTTTTATTTTCCGAGATAGCAGATAGAAGAGCGAGATTTCCTTTAAGACAACTTCTTTATTAAGAATCAATGGAAGTTATCTCCTATTGACTCCTCGTATTCTTACACAATACGGTGCATTTCGTATTAAGCTTTGTATTACAGCGTCGAGAATCAAGCATGTGGTTTAGACTTCTTCCTGTTCATCGATTGGGTTCAAAATTCGATATATATCTACAATTTCGGTGTCAACACTACATACCTAATTTCATTCATACTGTTTTTGTATATTTGAATGCTCATATATTCGACATAAATATAGACGAACACTCAAGCAAACAGACTGTTTACTCTTTGACGGATGTCATCCAAAATTAGACGCAGAGTTACCATTTTGCTGTACATACCATATTCTTAATTTCATCCATCTAGCTTGTTGCGTTATTTGGTTAACGAGTTCACCATGAACAGACATTGCGGCAGACAGCCAACCGGCTGATGTATTTTAACCAAATTTTGTTACTAATCTATGGTTCTATCAATAAAATCATGCACCAAATATCATCCAACTAGCTCGTTGCGTTTGTGCACAGTAACGGACTAGCAGACAGACTTCCCACTTAGATTCTTTTCAAAATCTAGCTTCTCTTCTTGTACAACGGCATGAAAAATTTCATCCGTCTAGCTTGTTGCGTTTTCAGCTATCGGGTCCATAGACAGATACACAATCCAGCAAACAAACAGCTAATTTCCAAATCTCGCTCTTCAATAGATAAGTAGGTATAAAACTTTCAGATTCATAAAAACTTCAAGGTCGAAGTTTTTTACGATTATGACACACTTTTTGTACCAGAAAGAAAACACGGTGTACCAAAAAGTGAAAAAGAAAAAAAAGCGTCTTAATTATAGAAAAATAAGCTTTAATTTATACTTCCCCCCCCCAAGTGCCATCGTCAACTAGGTCTCGATCTTTCTTCCCACGTCTTCTTTCTCAGGAACTGCCCATACTTGCTCCAGAGGAAATGGGCAGAGAAACGCAACATCAATATGCATGTAATCTGTGTGTAACTAGGAAAAAGACCTTCAATAACACAAATAGGAATCTGATACGTCAAATGCACTACGCAGATATGAAATGCAGTGTGTGGCAGAGGAATGCAGAAATCTAAGTCTTATCTTTTACTTTTAATGTAGCTGTACGTGAGAACGTTCCATGCGTCTGGAGAGTTTCATCGCCATAACATTAGCGTACTGGGTTGAGAATTATCAAGCATTTCAGACGAGCATGAACGAAACAACCACAAATTTAATATTTGGTGTGTCTTTTACAAGACGCTGTAAACGGGGTCCATTCTTTGAAGAAAGGACGATTGACGGTGATGCGTATCGGGAACTTCTTAATTTGTACGCTATTCCACAATTGGTTTAGCCAAAAGTTTTATTTCAGCAAGATGGAGCTGCTCCTCACTGGACGTGAATTATTTGATAGAGTAATTTCCTAAAAGTTCGCTTGGTCGTGGAGGATCAATACCTTAGGCTTTGTGATCGTCCGACATAGCTTCACTAGATTTTTTCAATTTGAAGGGAAAGGATTCAATTAGGAATCCTCACTGTTAATCGAAAATGTTAAAAAAAATACTTGGCGGGAAATCGAGTGCAGACTGGACACTCATCGAACAAGACAGGGGCCTGACGTGGAGATACATTGGAGGTACTGTAAGAAAAAACTTAGATTTCTTAATTCCTATACAGCAAACTATATTTGATTTCACTTTATCGTATTTTTGTTATTAATGTTAAAAATAATGAATATCTGCCTCGGACACCTTCTAGTGCCAAATAAATATATCTTCTGGAAAAAAATACGCCAGCCTTTTGATTCATACAGAAAATGGCTGAATTTAATATCAAGCAGCCAGGACCAAAATAAAACTTAAATACCTATTTCCTGCTATGATGAACGAGGTTCCGGCCGAAAACAAGCAACCTTAAAGATAATTCAAACTACCTGCTTGTTAAATAAAAACAGAATGATCGCTCTATGAGCATTTTTAGATGCTTTAGGTTTTAAATAGCTCTGTCAAAACTGCTTTGAAAATTTTTGCATGACTCGACGATGAGATTCTGCTGTGCTTTGTAGCAAGCAGCCTTTGTTTTTGTGTTCCAAATCACTTTATTTTAAAACAATAATTACTACAGAAAAAGGATTACTCGAGCCATTTTATCAGGACCACTTGTTTCGGAAATTCCACATCCGGTAATTGCCAGGAAAATCTTTCATTTTAAGAGCCGTACTCAAGTTTCGGGATTGCTTGTGGAGCTTCTTCTAATCGTTACTTAGTTATTTAAGAAATCTAGGAATTTTCTGGATGGACAGGACTTATTTAAAGATCTTCTAAAAATTATATTTAAGGCCAGGCATAAGTAATGTGACCATTTATTTACTTATTTCTCAAAACGGGACATCCGCTAATAAGATATGTAATATAATTGTGCATTTAAGAAAACGCATATTTCTTCAGTCTTTTTATTTGTTAATGTAAAGAACAGGAATGAATACGTGAAAATAAATTATTTATTGTGAGCTTGCATTTTTCTAAAGAACAATTTTTTCTTAACTATATGCGGCGTTGATTTCAAATAGGAATGAATTTCTTGGAGGATTTTCTGCAAATTCTCTTTGGTAATCAGCATTTGCTTTTAAAATTTGGATTTGCAAGTATATTTTCTTTCTAGTCCGCAACCTACTCATAAGAGAAAAGTCTCGTTATAAGGGTGCTTTTATGCTGACAGATGTAGAATATGTTCAATAGTTATACAAAATTCTCATGATTCAAATTATTGATGCGAAAAGAGAAGGTGTGGCAGTTCAAGATTTCTCAGGAAAAAGATAGCACGTGTTAGATAGAAGCTAAGGAGAACAAGTGTAAAACAAAAAAAAATCAAGAGAACGAAAGACACCCTCAGGGGGAGCCAAGGTGCATCTCACTCTTCAACCATTTGATTTTAAAAGGGGACTTCTGCACCCTTGGCCGAAATTACTTATTTTTTGCTGATTGCTGAAGGTAGCTACATCGTTTAGTATAAAACATGAAATTCTACCGTTCACAGTTGTTATATAAAAGCATCAAAGTTTCTGAATGATGTTAGAAGGGGTCTTCTGCGCAGAAAACGATTTTCAATTGACCGGTCAAGAAGACTAATATTCATTTACAGCACTTTTTTATGTTAATTTTTGGTTTTAAATCTAAATTTTACTTAAGAACAAAAAAAATTTATATTTTATTTTGTTTGAAATTTTTTTTCGGTTTTACATCTGACTTATACTTAAAAACCAATAACTTTAAAATCCTATTTAATTTGAGTCCTTAAAAAATTATTTATTTGTGAGTAAATTTAACTTTAGTTAAGCTTTATTGATGTTCCTGGTTTATAATAATTGATTCCCTAAAATTCTGAAACTTTCATAATGATTCATGTTAAAAGGGGACTTCTACAAAATTTAAATTGTTGCAAAAATTTTAATTTTAAATTTAAATATTATTTTTTTAATTTTAATTTTTTAATTAAAGTACTAAATTTTTACTTTAGTATTTTAATTTTTGGAAATATTTTTTGGTTGCCGTCAATAGGTTCATTTTCTAATGTGAAACACATTAGAGATATCTTAGACACTCATTTCATTGTTGTTTACAGACCATTCGTTTTATTCTCCTACTGTAAAATTTTAAAAATGTTAGAAGTCCCCTTTTAAAATCAATCGATTCTTTTAGCAGTGCACCAAAGGACTGCAGCGATGGCAGCTCAAGCTAACGCCAAACTCAATGGCAGGAAACACCGATTTCGTCATCCGAAACATTGCGTCTTGAGAGAATTTTTATCTTAACGAGGGCTGTTTCTGGACAGCACAACTTGTTTCTTTTTCTGTCCTCTTTCTTCGCTTCCATTCTTTTTTTGCTCCATTTTCTTTGTTAATCGAACACTAATGTGGAAAAATCACTAAATAAGAAAACAAATTTCTGAAAAATAAGCTTTTAATAAAATTTCAGGAGGTGATGCAGCTTACAACGCAAATGAACGAGCTGCCACTGATCCAATTTCAATATGTTTTGACTTTGAATCAATTCTTAGCAGAAGTGGCGTTAGGGTCTGCCAGACAGGGGAGAATGGTTTCCCTGATGGGGGGGGGGGGGGGGGGCGGTGAATTTTTTGGGAGAAATTTTAGCTGTGAGTTTTGAAGGGGTGTGGATTTTGCGTTGG
>BGPR01015597.1:0-15456 GCA_013235015.1 Araneus ventricosus | reverse complement strand
GCTAAATTTGTCTCAAATTTTCGCTAGATCTTTATCTACTAGTTGAATTTTCCGTTGCGTGAATGGGGTACAAATTTTTTCCCCTACCTGGGAGGGGGGGGCACAGCATCCCCAACAGGTAACAATGGTCCCCCTGGTCCCCCTACTGAATGAAGAAATATAGTCTACTGTAATTTCATCTCTGTAACAGTTTGGGTCAATTCATTTACTGTGTTAAATGGGTTTTGCACTTTGTTATTCATTTGTCGAATTCTCAGTTGTGTAGACTACAACAGCACCACATTTCCTCCTATCGGAGACTTTTGGAGCTATTTTTTTATTATTAAGGAATCGTTTTCCCCATGTCGTCATTAGTCCCACTACCAAATTTGGTGTCATTTCAGCTGATAGATCGAGCTACAGAAGGTTCCAAGTTCTGTCAGTTTTTTAAAAAAATCACCCTGTATATTACACAACACTTAGGCTTTTTTTACTATAATTCATTCAACATTTGTAAGAAGAGAGAGGAGGTTAAATTAACTAGAGTTAACTGCACTAAGGCTGCCGTGGTAGTGTAGAAACAATTCATCACTGCGCAGAAAATGCAACAAGTCCACAGTTCAATTTGTATCCACCAGGCAGGAAGAGCAATCAGAAGTGCACTATTATTTCAAGAAGATGGATCCAAAAAGAAAGTTTCCAAACGTAATAAAAATGATTTATTAGCATTAAAAAGAAAATAAAACCGGAATTAAGAGCCATACTACCCTATCACTTTTCTACACAATCACCAAATCTATTTAGGCATTTATCTGAACGCATGACCTACTTGTTAAACCCAGCTTCATAGAAATCACGTACTGTCCATTGAGCCAGTTCTCTACAGCTGTTTTCACATCACTCTCTGAAGATAATCTTGTTCCAGATAAATGTTTGGAACCCAGATTAGGTGTCTAATCTGGATTGAAAGTGGGTGGCACCAGACTTCCCACTTGAACTTTCGCAGCCATTCTCGAGTTCTGCGAGCAATATGGGTATTGTCATGCCGGAGAACGACACCATCGCTCAACATGCCAGGCCGTTTGCGTAGGATAACTTTATGACGGTTCAATGAGTATTCCCTTTTTCTCGACATGGAAGGAACAGTTATCTGGAATAAGTTTCTCTTCAGGGAGTGGTTTGAAAACAGTTGCCGAGAACTGGCTCAATGGGCAGGTTAGTTAGTTAGTTGTGGGGTTTAATGGCACAAGAGCCAGATATGGCTATACTGCGCCAAACATACGGTGATATAGAAAACTTGTTAAAATTCTAAAACCATTTTCTTATTTAGATACCAATTAAAATAACAGGATTCTAAAATAAACAATAAGTGAATAAAACCACATCGTAAAAAGTTTGTGGAACAAAAGTAAAAAGCAATTTACAAATGTAGAAGTTGCTGGAAAAAAGCTTTATCAAAAACTAAGATATACGTCAGCTTTTCCTCCTGCGCCTGTGTTTCTTCATTTTAAACGTAGGTAAAGATCTCCGATTCAAATTAGCTTGGCTAATGGATGGTTGTCTTGTACGAAATTCATGTGGGATATCTTCTATAGTTTCCTCAGGGTCATAATCTATGCAATTATCTGTATCGCTGTCATCGGATACTGAATTATCTGACAGCATTTATTCTGACTGCGGGGAAGAACATGGTATTCTGGGTTTTACCTGGGCAAGCGTGTTATCAGAATTATTGAAATGGGTACTAGAAGTTGCAGCGTTTTCATTCGACTGGACGATATCCGATATTTGGTTGGATTTCTTCTTTTTAGGAGGTCGTGTCACTCGACAGATGTTATCATCAGTAAGAGTTGAAACAGTCGTTTTAGACACACTACAGAAAAGACCAGTAATGGATGCATCGGTTTGTGTGAATGTTTCTGTTGTTTGTATTGATTTGCTTTCTTTGACTATGGCGGCAAAAGATGGGGTAGTCGTAGGTTGACATAGTTTGCGTGCTTCAACATAAGATATATTTTTTGTCACTTTTAATTTCTGTATCTGTTTTTCTTGATGCCATGTTGGACATTGTTTTGAATTAGATTCGTGCGGTTGCGCACAGTTCGCACATTTTGGCTCAGCATGGCAGTCAGTGAAAGATTGTCCTTCTGACGCACATCTAGAGCACACCTGCTTGCCTCGGCAGGCAACCTTCGAATGGCCAAAACGTTGGCATTTGTAGCATCTTGTCGGGTTTGGTACATAAGGGCGAATACGACAATGCAAATAACCAGCTATGACAGATTTGGGAAGTTCAGTTTTGTTAAATGTTAGTATAATGTGTTGCGTAGGACAAGATTCTGTTCCTTTCTTAATACGAATGCGATGAGCATGAATGACTCCCTGGGAAGCGAATCCTTCAAGAATATCAGAGTCAGAAGCAGTGAGCAATTCAGTTTCAGAAATCACACCCCGAACAGAATTTAAGCTTTTGTGGGGAATGACGGATATCGGGATATCTAGAAGCGTTTTTGCTAACAGAAAAGATTTTGTTTGGGTAGAAGTGAAAGTTTCAATGAGAAAATCGCCGGATTTCAATTTTCGAACTGCTTTGGGTTCGCCACCAATACCAGTGATGCCCTTGTAAATTGCAAATGGAGAAACAGTGGACAGAGTTCGAGATTTGTCAGATGAAGACAGGATCAAAAATCGCACATATTTGCTCACATAGTCTACGTTAATACTCTCCAATTTATTACTTTCCACACCATACGAAATTTCAGAAGAGCCCATGCAATGTTCAACAGAAATTCGGGCACCGACGGCACCACCCACCACGGAGCCCAACAAGGGAAGGCAGTTACCGGCTCTGAACAATCTCAGCCTCGGCACTTGCCTTGGTGCTAGTCAGTGCCTATACGCTCAGAGTCATCTCCAGGAACGTTGACCACCCTTAACGCCAAGCCCCAGAGAATGACCCTTTCGCTTGATCCCCTTGAGCAGACCAGCCATGCGACTGGGATACCAGCCGATTGATACACCGGGGACCGAAATGTACCACCCGTCTAATGGGATGCCACGCACGGCCAACACGTGGGGTTTTTGGCTGTCCATGAGAAGCAAGAAGCAAACAGAGTGGCAACAGCCTCTCATGGAGAGCTCCCTCGCTTGCCGTCGAGGGATGGAAGGGATCAGCAGAAAGCAGAAGGCAAAGGGGAGGGTAAACTGGAAGGGAGTAGAGATCCCTGGGTACCTCGGGATTGGGACACCCGTACCCACCTAAAGAAGGTGAGCCCCTGAGGGCCTCAATGGGCAGGACGTGGTTTCTATGAAGGCGAGTTGAACAAGGAGATCCTGCATTCAGATAAATGCCTAAATAGATTTGGCGATTATGTGGGAAAATGCCGCAAGTATGCCTCTTAATTCCCTTTTGTATTTTCTGTTTAATGTTAATAAATCCTCTTATTACATTTATAAACCTGTTTTGATCCATCCTCGTAAATCAGCTAATCAATTTTGAGGTCAGTTTTCTCAATGAATCTCATGGATTTCGACCACTGTAATTTCGAACACTCCGTATGTTTAGTTTAAAAAATTTAATATGTTCATGCCAGCGCTGCAATTCATGTTTCTCTCCCATGGGCGGCTACTCCAAGAGCGCTCTGCTTTATCGGGCGGCGTCGAACTAAAGTGGAAAATGAAATTTTTCACGAAATGATAACCATTGCTGCTCTTTATTTTTTCACCACTCTTTCTGTCATGTTTCTAACAGCACTTAGTTTGAAATATTTTAAAAAATTCTATAAGAAATAAAAGTTCAATATTATAAACAGAACTGTTTAACTTCATATTATCGAATTTATTATACAAGTTTTGTTTATAATATTGAGTTGAAATAAAAAAAGAATTCTACTTTTTCTATTAATATATGTTAATTTTCCATTATTTTAATTTTCAACTATATATGGAAGTTTTTACTAGTTACTAAACGAACTGAATTGTTGGTGGTACGCACCGTCTGATGAAACATTCAATGGTACGCGCCGGAGTGAACGTGCTAAATATCTTCAGGATTATGCATTTTTATTAAAAGTTTAAGTTTGACTTGTTTAAAATTTGAATTAAAATATAATTTAGAATTAAACAAAAGGCACACTGTAATTTTACACAATTACGCAATATAAACGTATACTTGGTATTAATAGAATCAATGGATACTAAGAAATGCACTCCAGAACAGTATGTTTCAACAACTCGTTTAATAGAACAAAACGAAAGAAATACACGTTAATTTTTCGTTTACAACATTTGTGCGATTGCATTTAGACTCGAAATACATGACTAGTAAAAACAATTAACGATTTATTATATAAACAACAACAAAATGAAAAACACAATATACTTTACAAAAAAGGAGAGACTAGTTCAATTTAACTGAACAGGACAAAAAAAAAAATCAAAGTTAAACATGGATACATGTACTAAACCATTTTTCTTTTAAGAATGCAATTTATTAATACTAATTTCTGCTTTTATTGATATGCATAAAATTATAGTCAAGTGTCGTCTGCGTTTATCAGTATTTACTCAAAAAGCAATTCTACAATTAGAAATTATTAACTATTTTCTTTGTATGAAATGAAATACGTTATTAAAATAGCAAAGAAACAATTAAATTTAATATTATAATTTTGTAACCTACAGAGACTTAAATAACAAAATAAATTATTTGCACAAAATTACAATGGAATTTGATTTGATTTGAAAAGGGTTTTTATGGGATTTTCAGCAACAAAGGCTATTATCCCCTATTGAATCCAAAGTTCCTTTCAATCCGTAATCAAAAAAGAAATGAAAATTGCTCTCGAACAATGGGCTAAAATATTGCCGATCTGATTCGTTCAAGAGAGAAAAAAATGGCATCCACTTAGGAAGGCCTCCATATTCTTTTCTACAATTGAATGTTCTAGTTTAATTTGGTATTTACAAACTTACAATTAAAATTTCTATTGCGCCATCTACTGACGAAATCCAACACAATCTACCACAATTATTAAAATCCTTCAGTTTTACGAAATACTAATCTGTAATTCACTAGAATTAAGTTATATTTAAGAAACATTCAAGATGTTTCTATTAAAGAGTGTGTTTAAAGAACATAAAACTTTGCTGTCCAAATAAAATTGCAGAATAGAACAATAAAGCCCATTTGCAAGAAAAGGCGAATACTCTCAAAATATACAAGGAGGGGCGGGGGCAAATGAAAAGAGCTTTTGCTGCTGCCCACAGGTTGTGCACATAGGGACTCGCTCATCCAAAAGCAAATTTTTAACCCCTGAATAGTTTCATTTTCTTTGCTAGTTAATAAGACGACCCCTCCTGTTTTGGAAAGGGGCTGTCGTTTCCATTCCTTTCAGAAGACACATCATACTCGAGATGTTTATTGTCTACGCAATTTTTACGTAACCTTATAAAGCAAATTAATGATTACATTTTAGTTTCAAGACTAAAAACCAATAATTCGATGCACGAGTAATCTTGGGCTTTTAAGTTAAGCGTGTACCACGTATGGTCAATTCGCATACAAGTCAGATTAACGTCTGCTCCTCTAGTGGATAAAATGGACCACAGGGCGCAGTTTGTTGTCACTCCCTAGAAGCCACATTTCTTGCCATTTTACAAGAATATATCGTTTCACATGGGTAGGGATTGGATTGTTGGTTTTAGTGGTGAAAGAGCCATATTTGGCTATGTTGTGCCAGACATATCCACATGGGTAGGGATGTCACAGTAAGATATACTTCATATTGTAGAAGTACGGTAGCAGCCTGGTCTCCAGGAATAACGAAATGACTAAGAATCGAAAGAAAGATTTTAAAACCCTATGCTTAAGGAATGGCTAGGATTAGTGTATCAATGGCAATTAGCCATTCACTAACTTGGTGTGAGGAAGGGATGGCTAGGATTATCAGTTAAGTGTAGGTCAGTGTGTGGCGACTCCTGACGTCTGCACCCGTAACTGCGGAACTGATCTCTGGCAGCCTTATATAACAGAGCAGAACGACCTGTGAAGCAGTCTCGTTGAGTCTGGCTTGTGCATGTATTCCAGTCGCGTTGGAGCTGTGTTCATGCAGTTGCGATTTCAATGTCTACTTCAACACGTTGCATTTACTGCACATCTATGTTTAATCTTTTAACCTATTTTCAAATGTTAAAATCTAATTTACAGCCTTTGAAGCATTTTAATAAAGGAATTCGTTAACGCTGGAATATCTTCTTGTGTCCCACCACGATGCCTTGTGATTAAAAATAATTGTCGGTGTGTTATAGCCATTTAAACCCCGACTAGTTGGTGACCCGGACGTGATTTGAACACGCAGCCTTCTGATTTGGCTATAACACACCGACAAGTGTTACTCTGTGCACAATGATTTTTTGGCCCCTAGGTGTCATCAATGGCTTACCAAATGTAAATGGCGCAAAGGACATGGTATTTTTTCTCCCCCTCATGATATTTCACCTTAATAAGTAACATTAACGTCGCCCCTTAAAACTGGCACCGATGCATCTATACCCTCCTTGCCTCCGGTAGCTACACCACTGGTGAAGGTGTCGTGTTTCTGGTGACCTGAAAAATATTCTTTAGGTAACAACGTCAGTCTCATTTTCATTCGGTCCCACCTTATATAACAAAGAAAAACAATCACAAAGTCAATTAGAATTTAAAATGGGAATACATAAGTACAACACAAATCTAGCATATTTCATTTATAAACGTTTGCCCAATTCAAACAAAATAACACATTGGAATGTAATTAAACCCCAAAAGGAATAACAAGACTGGTATTAAAGGAAATGCACTAAAATATAATACAAGAAACAAGCGCATTGTTTTTCACTTCCGGTTCAACACTTAACTCGTTTAACAGCTTTCAGACAAGTAATTCTTAAAAATATGTAAACTGATATATAACTAATTTTCTGCTGTATAATACTGCGCATTTGAATTTTAAGATTCACGCACGTTTCTATAATTTGAAAACCTGCATCGCATACAATTTAGGCTTTAAATTAGAAGAATTTATCGATTCAATTCAAAATAATTATCACTTTTCTTCTGATGTAGGAATGTTGTTTAACTTCGAATTTCGTTAAAACAGTGAGAGTCTCTCAATGTATTCCACCTCGTTTTATGAAGAATTACATAACTGATGTTGGAAATCGAAAAAGTAAGCAATGTGAGGTTAATTTTGCAGTTGATAGTAGAAACAGTATAAAGTGGACACTCAAAAACTCTTTGCTTCCAAGTTGCAAAAAAGGACTTAAAATTCATTCAGACGAAATGAACTTTTATATTATTTAAATATTATATCTTCGAAAACGACGGATTCCACTTTCATTCTAAAATGAAATATTCTTATAGTTTTAGAAAGCCATTGAGCTTATTTAACTCGTTAGCTGCCATACGAGTTTTATATTTACTTCTCACGAGCTTTGGCAACAAGGGCAAGAGAAAATTCGAGTAACATATGCAACTCAATTCTCTACTTTTACAAAAAGGCATCTTAGCCCAAGGAAGAACTTTTCTGGTATGGTAGCTAAAATTGTAATATTAATTTGCTTTATAAACGCATTATCTTGCTTTAGATTATTTGCTGGACTCCAATACTTCTTTTGGGTAAGGAATCGACTAAGTTTGTAATTATCGATGAAATTGACATTTCCCGTTTATGGTAAAACGGGATATAAATTAATTTTCCAGAAATGGATATGTTATCCTTTTTCGGAATAGGGTTAGTTATTTCACGGTGAGAGGAGGTGTAAAATTTTGCGATTTTTTCTGCTTTGTTGATGCTATGGTTTGTTTTAGTTGGAGAATCCTTTTTCAGCTTTTTTTTGTTTCTAACAAGTTGAAAATCAGTGAAGTCAGGCGAAGCCAACGCTTCTTCACTGACCGGAGCAACAGATGGAGAGGATGGAATTGGCAAGTTGGTTATTGGAGGAGATGCTTTTGCAGTAGAATCAGATGGTTTAGGACAAGTAACAGCAGAGGCATCCGGATTTTTTTGTTACGGATGGTGCAGAAAATGATTTTTTTTGCTACAGAAACGTAACTATTTCCGAGTGTGGGTGTCTGTGAATTTACAAGTTTCCTTGCTTCTGGATAAGATATCTGCTTTTTTATTTTTGGGGATATAATTTCTTTCTCCCGTTTCCAGGCAATACAGTTTCGAGAAAAAGAAGTGTTCTCTCCCTTACAGTTAACACACTTCTCTGTGCGGGTGCAATCCGTACTTTCATGTCCGACTTCTGCACAACGGGCGCAGGTGAGTGTCCCACGGCAAGAAGTTTTCGAATGTCCGAAACGTTGGCACTTGGAACAGCGGAGCGGGTTTGGTATATATGTCCTGACAGAAAGGCGCATATATCCGGCCTTAATATTTTCAGGTAATTTGGCGGAGTCAAAAGTGAGTATTAGGTGCTTAGTATTTAGGAGCTGGCCATCCCTCCGTATTGATATACGCCGTACATGGCTCACCCCCTGACCTTGCAATTCTTCAAGGATTTCTTCTGTTGGAACATTGAGCAATTCTCGGCAGGTGATAACTCCCTTGGAGGAATTCAAAGATGCATGTGGAGAGACAATTATGGGAATATTGGAAAATTTTTTTAGTTTGACTATTTGTTCAGATTGTTTTCTAGACTGAACTTCGACCAGCAAGTCGCCGTCGATCGGTCAAGACCGGATCGAAGCTTTTTAGTAGATTTGACATCACCGATACTACCAGTTATGGCTTTTTCTACCAGAAATGGAGACACCGAATGAAATGATTCATCACTAGTTGATACTCGTTTGATAAGAAAGAAGGTTGGAAAATTTGATGAAGACTTGGATGCAATTTGTTGCCCACTGAAGGGACCAGATTTTTTTCCCCCATACGACATTTGTTGGGATTCAGGCCCAACGGCACCGCCCACCACGGAGCCCAATAAGGGAAGGCAGCCACCGGCTCTGGGTATTCCCAGCCTCGGCGCTTACCTTGGTGCTAGCCGGAACCTATACGCTCAGGATCACCCCCGGGGACAGTGACCACCCTTAACGCCAAGCCCAAGGAGTGATCCCTTCGCTTGATCCCCTTGAGCAGACCAGCCATGCGACTGGGATACCAGCCGATTGATACACCGGGGACCGAAATGTACCACCCGTCTAATGGGTCGCCACGCACGGCTAACACGTGGGGTATATTGCTGTCCATGAGAAGCAGGAAGCAAACAGAGCGGCAACAGCTTCTCATGGAGAGCTCCCTCGCCTACCCTCCAGGGAAAGAAAAAAAGCAATAAACTCAAGTGGAGGAAAAAACGGAAGGAGACAAGACACTAGGGTACGTCGGGGTCGTGAATCCTGTCACATCTATAGAAGATGTGCCCCTGAGGTTAAATTAAGTTTTTAATTTGTTAAACATCACCATTCTGCCTCAAACTCTTAAAAATATTCTTTCTTAGCATAAACAATGAATATATCTGATGAGTAATATAAACTACTACAGGATAAATTAATTAAATAAAGCATAACTTTATTTGCGAATAGGCCGAAGCCATTTACAATGGGTGGAAAGCACACCAAATATTTTTTATACACACAAAGGCTAATAGGGATAGGATACACAAACTGCAAGAGACAAAGTATAGATTATAAACACAACCAAATATTTGAATAAAACACATAAAACTAAGCACATACAAGCGTATGCATAAGATTACCAAACTTATGCAACATTTATTTTCCAAATTTTATATTAAACCGAATTTATCAGATGCCTTAGTTTAAAAACAGCTCTTAAAAACACTGCAAACATACCACAATTTCTAAACAGCAGAAATTAATTATTTTCCACTTTTTAATCATGAGAACAATATTTTTGAAACTCACTACCAGGTAGCACCATCTGTGTGGAATAAAAATTTAATTCAATTAATAATAATTAAGCTCTGAAAGTATTTAAAATTCAGTGTTTTCATTAAGAGCATAGAAGTGTACGAGATTCCAACGCTCTAGTACATCTATTATAGAATTGAAAATCAATTATAGAATTCCGCCTTTACAAGCATGAAATAGGTCAAATTAAATAAAAATGTTTAGTGAAACACGGAGAGTTTTATTCCGATATCTCACTATTGGTTTTAAGGTTGGTTGATGTACCACCTCCCGATTTTTCAAATGCACTCTTCGATCAATTTTCATCTTCAGACATACATGTACAATCTTAATAGTTTTATCAATTACGATGTTGCGCCATAACCTGGACATGAAGATTGTATTTGGATTTTCTGGAACAAGACCTTCAAAGACTCTTTAAGATACAGGAAAATATTAGGACACTAGGGATTTCACACAGTAAAATTCAAAATTAAAATTACTGGAATTAAAGTGCTTCAACAGAAATCCCGTAAAAGATACACACTATTTTATAAAATGTTATGAACTGTTAAAAGATCATTACAGACTAGGGGGATTCAGGAAAGAGTAAATATTTTTGTATGAGATGATTGTGACCACTATGTTATCAGGCTAAAATTGCATCACGGCACCTGTTTAGTAGGGAAGAATAGCTAGACAACGCCGGTATAATAGTTGTGGGTTTTGGTACGAGAGCTATATTTCAATTCGTTGCGCCAAATATGAGGTTGGTTGTTTGAGGTTTAATGGCGCAAGAGCCATTTTTGCGCCAAATATGAGATGTATAGATGTTGATAAGTTAATTATCAATCAATAGTTCAAAGAAGATCCAAGACACATTTTATGTGGCATTCTATAACAAAATATGTTTGCAAGAAGGTGCTCAAATGAATTTCTCAAATCCAATAAACTGGAGATTTAAACAGAGGTTTTGATGTGTATTCTTCTTCATAAAATCTCTTAAGGAGATTTCTCTTTCAAAGGTGTTAAGTCAACAGATATTTTCATAGAATAACCAAATTCTAACATGTTTTACTGAGAGAATAACATTGTTCAGAGACTGCTCCTATATGCTCGAAGAGACAAAGCAGCATATGCTTTGCTTATGTGTAAGGTCTAGTATGACCAATTCAAATGCGAGCCAATGGAATGAAGATTGTTGTTTGTCTCCATGTCCCACTGATCTTGCAGTTGGCGAAAACACTAGTGACTATTGAATAGTTGATCCTATAATAAAGTTGAAGTAAACATGGCTTTGCTGCTATATCTGTCAAATCGTGTTCAGCAATACCCACTTGAGAAGGACCCGACTTGTGAAAAGATACTATTTGTCCGCACGTAAGCAACTAGACCTCACCAAGAAAGCCGAAATAAATGCTTCAAAATGGAAATAACATTCAAATGGCCTCATAATTCTGCCTCTCTGTATGACGAAATCTAATAGCCTCAACTATTTTAAACAATCATTCCAGGACGAAACTGTTAAAAGCTTAAAGTGACCGTGATACTTCCCATACACGACTACAAAAAGAAAATGAAAAACTTTACAACAAATCGATGAGACCAGGATACAAGTTTTTCATAGATGTTAAGGCAAAGGCATGATATTCAGAACCAAAAGATGAAGCCAGTGAACCGATATCGCCATAACTGCAGAAAATTAAGAAATCAGTTTACTATTCGCGCTAAACTCATGACCCGCCAAGAAGCCCAACAACGAATCTTTTCAATCAGGTCAGTTTGAGGATATTCAGAAAAACTGCATGAGAATACTTTTAATTCATACAACTGGCATTAAATTGAAAATATTTTTATCCGAATAGTTGCAAGAAAGGAGTACAAGACAGGAATCCTTCAAGTGTATGAAGAGCTTAAATGTGTAGCTTTTCTCCAAATAATAATTGTAAGTTAAAGCTGTTCGAGTGAAATTACTTCAGCCGATGTCCATGATAAGCTACATAGTTGACGATAGCGACGGTGTTTTGCTGTCAGTCGCTGGAATTTTTTTGTCCCATGTCCGTCCAACCGGTACGGGTACTGTAATGGTATCAGGCACGGGGACATGGGGCGGCGTTCTGTCAGTCGCTGGATACTCAATACATCTCTACAATGGCTAAAAGTTAGAGGCGACTCTGCAAAGCGCAAATATTTACGCGTAATTCGTGCATGTCTAATCAGAAGCCGTATAAAAATGACATCTCAGCGTATATTACATTTAGAAAGCCATTGTGAAAGAAATGGTTTGACTTGTTTCTTTTATGGCTCTAAGAGTCAATTACATGAAAAAAGGAATATTTGCGGCACAACAAACAAATGGAGAGAAGCCGTCTTCGTAATCGTGCACCGTTTTTTGCTTTATAGTTTTCAAACTTTCAACATTAAAAGTTTCGTAGATGATTACCTACCATTCCTACGTTGATTCTGTCTCCCCATTCTAAAAAGGTTCTTTTGCTTCAGTAGCATATCGACCGTGGGGGGCAAGGGGGTATTGCTGCCCCGGGCGCCATATTTAGGTGGCGCCAGGGAGTCAAAATATTAGAGTTTATATTATTTTTAGAGCAAAATATGAAGAGAGCTTGAAAATGCCATACCTCTGGCATCATTTACGTTTGCTAGGCATGGTGACTGGGATAAAAAATCATTACGATCTTTAGAGCCACCTACTCCCGATACTCTATTGTGTCATGTTCACGAAACTTTAATGCGTTTCTGTCACTTTTTAAAGTTAAATATGATGAGAGGACGAAAAAACTACAATGCGCTACGGGCGCAGCTTAAACATGCTAAGCCACTAATGATGAGGAGGGGGCGAAAAAAAAATCAAATGATCCAGGAGCCACTTATCCTCTTTCGTCTTGCTCGCATTCAATCTGGAAACCTGCAGGTCCAAAAAATTGGGATATGCGAAGCAGGAATAAATATTTAACAGAAGAGACACTGTCATGTAACGGCGGTCCGTATGATCAAGTAAAGAGGCGTCTCGTATGATCGCGGTAAAAAGGTACCTACTAGATTAATCCCTCAATGCTCCTTAGGTGGCATAAAAACGGAACTGATCTTGCTCGCCATCCTATAACCGAAAAGCGTCTTCGTAGGCGACTGACACCATCATGACCAACCCGGTTCCGAACCAAAACGGAAAATTTTCTATAAACTATAATGTAAATTTAAATAAACTATAATTTAAACTATAATATAAACTATAATGTAAATGTAAACTATACTGTAATAATTACTCGGACATGAAGATCAGTCGATGCTCACAATTTATAGAAACTTGAGTACAAGTTCTTTCTCAATAAGAAATTCTAAAACCGAAAATCTAATTCCAGTCTCATAAATAAGTATACTTTTAAGATGTTGAAAGAATCGATTTACCCACTAAATACTCGAGATTTACGTAAATTGTTCAAAACTACATTCCGTTTTATAACCTACTAGAGAATTAGATTATCAACAAGCAAAATTTCATAGTCAACGATTTCACTTTTTTGAAATTTCTTCGTTAAATTTCCGACTAATCTTCCAGTATAGTCAGTTTAAATTATATTTAAATGCCAGGGCAGTTATTTTTCCCTAGGCCGGAAAATGGCAACTTGCCAGTGTATTTATTCATTATAATACACATTAAGATCAATGTGTATTATAATGAATAAATACACTGGCAAGTTGCTAAACCACGAAATACTTCAGCATTTTCAAAAATCGATCAAAACTACATTTCATTTTACGACTTGCTAGAGAATTAGATTATAAACATAAAATATCATGCATTAAACTTTTCAATTATTCTAGATTTTCACAAAAATGTTTTAACTAAACTATCTCCCAATCCGTTCCCTTAAGATTATCTTTACATGCAAGGATAGTTTACCCCCCCCCCAGTGTGAAATATGCTTTAAGAGCACCGTGTATGGAAGATCCATCCTACTGCTATGTCTCCTCTCCCTTTCAATTTTCTAACAGTCAACGTTCTTGGCATGAAAGGGTTATATCTCGAAAAAAAGATGGGGTGATGCGATGGAAAAAAAGGTTGGTTGAGGAGAAATGCCGGCTCAGGAGGTGCTATCGTCATCGGGACTTGTGCATTTAACTTACCTCTATCTTCCAATATCCCTTCCGTTTTCATATTACGTAACTGTTCTTATCGTTCCCAGAAAGTTAGGTATCTGACACGATTCCAGTAGTTCAGAGTCTCATTTCGCACGGTTTCACTTAAAATGGCTCACATGATCAAATACGATTACGATTTACAGTAGGATCGCAAAGAATGAGAGACATTGCATTTGCTTTGATTACTGTATAATTCTATGGGTAACTTACTCGAGGTCCTAAAGATCAGACATTTTAAATTGGAATAAGATGCAACCGGTGATGGTAATTAAAGTTCTGCTATAATGAGATTATTGTGTGTGAGTGAGGTCGCGAAATCTTATTAATACGGTGTGCGAGTACCTCCGAAATCAGAAATTGACTCTCTGAAAGAGCTGAAAATCGTATGGCGATGACTACATACAATGTATTGCTGCATGAACAACAGAATGCAGTAGCGTTCCATCAAACATATTGCTTTGAGGAATAGAGTTAATTCAAGTCGGCACATTTAAATTTTGCCCGAATCTGAGGCCCCAATTTGTCTCAATTTATTCATGACGCCTGGGTTATACGACAGTGGGGCCTCGTCAGACTGCTCAGGTTTCCACTTTTCACGTAGAAACTCGGTGACCGTGTTGTTACATTGGACTACCCGAATGGCAGCAGCCAGTTTACCGATTGGAAATCGTCGTCACCAGGTATCAGTCTGAGAGATTTCTTCCTGTATGAAGCATGCGGTGTACCCTCAAAATGCCACAACGCTCTCAGAAATGGAGATTGCCCGGCATGAATGTACAAAAACAGCTGTGTCGAATGCCTCTGCCAGTTTCGAGCTGCGTTAGTCACATCCGATAGTTAGCAGATTACGAACATTTCGATGGCACTTGCGATGGAATTTCTAGCCCTTATTTTAAAAGTCGGTCCATTTCCTTACAACTTGAAAAAAAACTAAATTTGTGTTACTTTCTGGTCCATTCATGTATCTCTGTATGCCAACAAAACCCAAAATCCATTAACATGAATTTTTGAAATTGCAACGATAACTTCTAGATGACCATTTAGGAAATATCCACCCCCATTTCATACAATGGGACAGAGGACAATGGAATTGAAGGCGATGCTTCCTTGCTTAACTTCCTCTCTCTGCAGGTTGCTTAAGTTTGCACTCCTCCTAGAATGCATGGGGCCTTTGAAAACGAGACACAACCTAAAACTTCAACCTCATTCATAATCGTTTGTCATTTCGCATGCTGTCATGAAATCGCGCAGTCCTAAGTTTAGACTACTATAAAAGACTCATCCCTGTCAAACTTTACAATTAATAGCGGTTCCCTACATTTTTGATTACTGATCAATTATCTAGAAAAGTTAATAAGTAAGCTTGGGATTGAAAGAAAGCTCGAATTCTTGTAGGCTCATACGGGCTAGGACAAGGAGCACACACA
>BGPR01015596.1:0-36357 GCA_013235015.1 Araneus ventricosus | reverse complement strand
AGTGTGGGCCACCAGCCGCAGCCGAGTACCTGTAGATGGCGCTGCCATCGCGAGTGACGTCAGAGAATGAAGCTGCCGAGAACAGTGAGAAAGATGACGAGGCGGTATGAAGGAGGTTGGTTTGGTTCCTCAAGACCAAAGCACGAGATGAAACGACGCGACGATTTGAAAGACGATATACGATGCTAATGAGTGCCATCCTTATCATATGACGAACTTAAACTGTTTCATTTGTAAATACCTTTAACTGTAAATAATGCTTCTTCAAAATGTAAACTTAATTCTGCATAATATAATAGTTAGTTCAAGTTACTGTGTATTCATTTATGGAATACAACACTAAGCCTACCTGATGACCGCCTACAGTAGTACACATTAAAACAAAGAAAAATATTTCGCTTAAAAATTTCTGAATTGAGACTGAAGGTGTTAAATCTAAACGAAATACTTTTAACCTTTATTTATCTCTTTTCTTTTCGCTTTCTAAGGATATTAACGTGATAATATTTAAAAGCTGGCATACTATCTTCAAATTGCACGATACTTTTAATCTTCGGTCGAGCGCAATACAAATACTAACACGTTCGGGCGCACCAGATTTTTCAGTGAGATTAAAAGTTAAATTTTTGCTTAGGCCTAAATTAAAGCTTATCCAACTGAACTATTCGGTCATAAAAGCTATAGTTGTGTTTTTAAATAACATTTTTATGTTTTCTTGCAATTTCAACTAACAAAACGTCCAGGATATTCAGAAAGGAGTTGACGCTTATTTTTCCGTAAAGTTCCTTAGCAATGACAACTGTTGTTTATTTAGTTATTTATTTATTCAAAGAAAGCACACTACAGAGATAGCTCCAGAATGCATGGCCAAAAACATGCAAAAAACACAAGCCACAAAGTGAATTAAAACACAAAGGGAAAAAAAGTAACTGCAGAGAATACAACACTTCAAAGCTCAAGACCACATTAATTATAAAAATCTGAACACATAAATGTTTTAAAATGAAAACACGTAATTAAAAAAGCACTAAAGATACACTGAGGTTCCAAAAGTCCACATTTCATGCCGTCACATTAAAATTATAAAAGAAATCACACATTTAAAAAAATGTAAAACATTAAGTCAAAAAACCATTAAAAAGGCAAGGGTCAAAAAGTCAAACATACATAAGCACTAGATCAGCGCACAAAATTCTTAATATGTATAGTCAAGAGTCAGAAAAGAAAAAGAAATCAGGTCATGCATTTAAAAATTGAAAACAATTCGATTTAAAAACAGTAGGAGACATTTGACCAATGTCCAGTTCACCAGAGATCCTGTTGAAAGTCTTATAAAATTTATATAACGAGAATCTGTTAATATAATTAAATTTAGAATACCATTTGGAAAAGAACTTTTGTTCCTTAAAGAAATGGGAGGCACAGCGAAATTTATAGCGTTCAGTAATCAGTACAATCGATCGAACCATTGATTACCTTGTAAAAGAAAAGAACACAAGAAACATCTCGTTTGGAACACAAACTAGGCATATTAAACATATCGCGTAGACATGAAGAAGATATATCTTGTAAGTAAATTCCATTTTTCTTGTAAAGCAAACATCGTAAGAAGTTGTTTTGATTTCGCTCAATATTGTTCTTATTGAGAGCCTGAAATAATTCGACATTTTTGAAACAAATATTGGAAATAACAATCTTCTTCGGAAAGCTGGTCTATCGGTAGAATGGTGTGTTCAATTGTTTGTCGTCCATGAATTAATAATTTATGGACACTGACCGGCATATAATACTAGTTATATAAATGAGCATACAATTTTGCAGGATCAAAGGTATATTTTTCAAATGCGTCTTCATCCATTTCTTGCCCACTAGAAATGACTTGTAAAGTTATTTAAAAACGCTTAATAAGTTTATTGCCTAATCCCGTTATGTCAGATGATAAGGTCGGATTAGCAAAAAAATCTAAGGTCGGTATTTCCATCATTGGCTGTTCCGGAAATTTGTTTTGGTATATCTACCAAAAGACACATTTCTTTTTCAAATCTGTCATGAATAACTTTTTTGCACTTGTCTCAATTTTTTTGTCTTGTTTCCTTGCTTTCAATTTTTTCACTTCAAGTTTACATGGCAAATGAAGGAGACGCTCGAAACACCTTATCCAAGCAGGTAGACCTAACAATCCAAATCTGAATTTCGAAGGATCTATAGCCTTTTCATTATGTTTCTCAAGTATATTCATTTCTCTTGCGAACCACAAATGTAACATTTTTGACTAGATTGTTCACTCAGAATACTACAAATTTTCCCATCAACCATAGTCATTACCAATGACTGTTCTACCAAAAGTTCTTTATTATAAATTTTAACTTTTGAAGGGCGAAGATCTGTTATTTGAGATTCTATTTTTTCTACTTCTCTAGTAATAATTTTTATTTTCATCAATTATTTTTAATTGCCATACTCTGAAAGGTAAATTTAAAGAAAGACAAAAAGAATAAAATAAAATTGTCTGCAAATGATGCTAATTTAAATTTAATTAAAACAAAGAGTATAATATATGTAGAATTGGCTTAATAAAATCGTCTGCCAGAGAAAAAAGCAAAACAGGAAATTTAATCAATTAAAAATAACATATAGGAGAAACTAAGGATACTCGACCCTACTTTTACTTTTTCATATATATTTGGAATATTTGATTTTTTATCATCATAAAAAGATTTGTTTTTAAGAAGAATAAATGCAATTATGCTAAACTGATATCTCATTTAATCCTAAAATAAATATATTTCATGAAATCGCCTAGGGTCAAGTACCCCTAACCTTAGGAATACTTGACTCTAAGCTAGGAATACTTGACCCTATGGGTAGGGTGACTTGACCCTAGATGCAAAGAGTATTTAAATTATTTTAACAATTTGTATGTAAGCGAAATTCAGATATTACGTTAATACTACTGAATTACAAAAGGTGTTTATTATCGAATAATATTAATGAAACTAATAAAAAATAATATGGAATCTATAAAATACAGTTGTTATTAATAGTTAATAAATAATTAGTCTAGTTAATAAATTAAATTAGTCTAGTAATTAAATTAAATCTAGTTATTAAATTAAATTAGTTCAAAATTTAATAAGGAATTAAAATATTGATTTAATTAAATGATAAAAATTACAGCAATGGAACCGGGAACCTAGCAACGTCGTTAGCGCGTTAAAGAAATGCCCGTTTTGGAAATTGGAAGAAAAAAAGAATAGCATCAATATGAAAAAAGGATAAAAAAAATGTTGTACAAAGCTAAAAATAGAGAACCTTAATAGATTTACTCGGTTCTTCTAATATTGAAAGAAAATAAAAAGCAAAAGAATAAAAAATATAGAAATGGCGAAACGTTAAATAAAACCAAACGATAACAAATAGTTCGAGCAAAACATTTTTATTCAAATAATAAATAAATAAATAAAACTTTTCTTCATGCAAGGAAAAAATAGATTGATTAAGTTTCAATTCTTTTTTTAAATATTTTACTAAAATAATTATTTGCATTATTTAAAATTAACATATTAAAAAGAAATTTTATTCAGTAAATAATTAATAGCAAACAATTTTAAGTAATTATTCTCTATATTTGAGTTGTTATTTTGCCAACAAACTCCACCCACCAGAAAACTGATCCCAACAACAAAATGAGCTTCGGTCGGCTATAGCCATCGGAGCTGCAATAGTTTTTGATAGGGTCAAGTATCCCTAACTTGACTTTTTCTAAACTATCTAAAAATTAAACCACTTAAAATTAAGATTCTGCATAACATAGTGCATCAAATTAAGGCTAGAAGTATGCTTAAAAAGCAGAAATATTTTAATTCAGCATACATTTAATAGTGTATGCTGAATTCCTATCCACTGAGGAATGAAAAAGTGAAAATTTACTTTTGTACTCCCAAAATATATTTACCAACATACCATTACGATGGCTTTTCAGCTTGGAATGAAAACCCCTTCCAATAGACCATACGACCAAAGGTCAAATGAAAATGGAACACAAAAATTACCAATTATCTCACAAGCTGAGAAAATCACTTAGGGTCAAGTATCCCTAGTTTCCCCTATATAAAACTGTTACTAAAATGCAAGATATATGTGCCACCACAGTTCCTAAGAAATCCCGGTTCCCGGATAGATCCGGGTATGTTCTTCTGTGCTCTTATTTTTCTATACATCTGGTGTATAAAAATATAATTTAGAAGGCGGAAACTTGCGGAGAAATTTTTTACTTTCCTAATAACATTTAGTGAAATGGTATAAAATGCATATATTTTTCATATAGTAAAAAATATAATTAACACTCGCATTTAATATATGAAACTTAGATATAATACTGACCTTGGATAACGCAATGACTATATAAACACAAATATTGTTTTAAAATAAGACAGACAACAAATAACACAAATCACTTATCTCCCTTCTAGAAAATCACAAAATGTACTGTCGCAATATGCAAACTTTTACACATTACAGGCAAAATTAAAGGTACTAACAATTTAAATTAGAGATGGTTTATTGTTTTATTGTTATTTCAGTTGCCAATAAAGCAATTGGTACCAAGAAATAACAATAGTAGTTTTTTTTATTTTTGTCCAGCAAGATTTATTAAATTGATCACTGTGCGACGGAAGGCTAAACGTTGCATGCATTGCATATTCTATAGTCCAACTTGTTGGATTAAAGCAACCAAATTCGGCCTGTAGTTACTTCCTGAGTAGTAGATGCTACTAACACATGATTTTCCAAAATATTAATTAGATTCTTAATTAATTCAAAAATAATCTTATTCTGTTTTTCTTCAATAACTTCGTAACATATAAATACACAGAAACCATTTTTACACCACTTTAAAATTCAACAAATTAATTTTTCAGTGATATCAAATTTGTTTTCGTGCAATCTGTTCTTAAATTTTAATAAATTTTTCAAAATCAGTTCGAAACAGAACTTTGTAACAATGCTTTTCTCTCGTATAACAGCGTGCAACAAAATAGCAAAATTTAAAGAATCGTTGTGAATATTTTGAGAGGTCTTTTGAGACTAAGTGAAAGGAAAATGAAAAATTAGGTTTCTTTTCAGTTTATTACCAATTAATGGTTTAGCATATTTTTTTTATAAATTTAATGTTTCCCAACATGATAATGGTGTTAAACTGGCATTCTTTCTGTAAACTGCGTGACATATAAATCGTTGCAAACAGAATGCAGCGACTGATGCAATCTAGCAAGACGAAGATAAGACGGAGAAATTAAGCCTAAAACATTATCCTGCTACCATGTTCAGGACTAGAGGTTCGAATCTCCTTTAATTCTTTCACTTTACCACCCAAGATTTACGATCAGATTTAATTTGATTTGCGAGATTATCGCTCCATTTCGAAGGTACAGGAGAGTTGTTTTGGCAGGACCACAGAGAGTGACCAAATGACGTAGAAAAAACTTGAGCCAGCGCCCAAACTTATGTCTTTATTTTTAACAAAATGCCTTTTAAAACGAAACTATGTTAAACTTAAAACTAAAAAAAAAACTTTAAAACAACGAAAACTATGTTCAAACGAAGAAAACTACAGTTAAACTGATGTCTACCTATATTAAAGAGGTCTTACGACATCGTCTGAGTCTGATCGCAGCAGTCCTAATGGGGAATATTTGAAGTTAAAGATTTTATTTGAAAAACTGTAGCAGACAGCGATAAAAAAAGTATGTTAGAAAGTATAGAGCACCGATTTAGTTTCAAATAACCTTCTACATAAGTCGGCAACTTAATTGAAAACCCTGAGATCAATGAGAACACTTACTTAACCTATTAGATCATAACTATGGAAATTCGTTATTGACGTAGTTGTAACGATGATAAGATATCAGCCCTTAACCTTCCAGATCTTTCAATTAAGTTATATGCGTACGTAGAGTGTTATTTTAAACTCAATTTGTGACGCCCTTTGCTTATACTATAAAAGATCCCTTTCGCTATCAGCTATAGTTTTCTAGATAAAACAACTACAGTGGAACCCCGCTAATCCGAACTAGTTGGGACTGGTGCCTGTTCGGATTACAAAAAATTCGAAATATCCGAAATTCCGATAAAAAAGAAAAGAAAAAGACGTGTGCTAAAAAAAATGCAAGTTATAAGTACGTACTACTGTGTCTTGAATTCTTTTATTCAAAAGCAATAAAAAGAGAATATGTCTCCCCTTTTCATTAGAATAATGGATGTGCTCTTGTACGAAGGGACCTTATCTTACGGCGAATTGCATTAGTTTCTTCAATGTGTACAAAATTATGCATGCTGAAAAAGTACTTTTTTGTTTTCAGTATGTATATTTAAATCTTTTCAGGTAATATTCTCAATTACATATAATTTTCGAAAATAAAATCGGTTCGGATTAACCGGAATTTCGGATTAGCGGGGTTCTACTGTATTTGTCTCCAAGATTCCCTGCTAGTGACGTTCAGATCAGTCTCAGACGATTAAACATGGACATTTTCCTTTAAATAACATTGTATACAATAATCTCAATTTCTTTGTTCAAATGTAATTTCGAGGTATAAAGGTACAGGTATTGTAGTAGATTTTATTACACTCCCAATATATCTGTTCTCTCTGTATTTGGAAATAAAGTGTGTCAGTAAAGTCATGGTGAGGCTTTTGTGCTTCCTAGTTCCGAACATAACAAAATGCAACTATGATACAACAAATGATATGCTTTTGGGAGTGTGATATCTCGGCCGAATTCGTAGATGGGCCTTCCAGCTTAGAAAGGATGGAAATGGTGGTGGTGGGGGATTTATTTTAAAATTTCTTATCTCAAATATAACGAAGTGTCTTGATTTGTTAATGAATTATTAATTATTCAAATTAATTAACAAATAAAATTAAATTTATTTAATAGACTAAATGATTTGATTTTCTTAAATAAATCTCAATCCCGAAACTATTTTAATATACCATTACTAGAAAAAAATGTCCCTTTAAAGGATTAAGAAACATGTTAACTTGCCTATTTTACCAAACGGCTCCATTTCCATTTATTCAAATACGAATTAAAATTTTCTGGGTGAAATTTTTTCTGGTGAAGGAAACTTGACTTCGGGAATGGTGACTCATGTTTTTGTAACCCAATTGCACCGAACATCCGAAGTGTTTACGGGCTTGGCGAAGATTAAATTTGTCCTGGTAGACCTTTCTTTGCTGACATGTTGAAGTTTGGAAAGTGGATGCCGTCTCATATGTCGTATTAGTCATCTGACCATGGTTCAAAATTACGAAGTCCTTCTCAAAATATCCCTTAAAACATTCAATCAGAGGAAGCGTTCTCCCGTATATTTAGTGTTCTCTTCTTGTGTACTTACACAATAAGGCGAATTTGGTGCTACTTACACAATAAGGCGCGTAATATAAAGAAATGCATTTTCGACGTATTTGACCAATTGAATTCAAAGTTTGATATACAATTGTAGAGGCAAAACACATCCAAATTTCATTTATCTTGCTTATTATTCTTTTGAGTTATCAGTCCGTTTTCAAGTTTATATGGACAGTAAACATATTGTGTTACTTACACAATAAGGCGCGTAATATAATGAAATGCATTTTGAACATATTTGACCAATTGAATTCAAAGTTTGATATACAATTATGGAGGCAAAACCCATCCAAATTTCATTTATCTTGCTTATTATTCTTTTGAGTTATCAGTCCGTTTTTAAGTTTATATGGACAGTAAACATAAAAATGGACTGATAAACATAAAAAAGGACAAACAAATAAACAGTCCACTCGTTGAGGGTCGTAGCCCAAAATTAGATATATTTAATTTTGGTGTTCAACTTAATATTTCTGGGCTAAATATCTCGATAATTGAGCTTAAAAATTTGTCCTTCTCCATAAAATGTATGCCTGAACGGAAGATTTATTCAGAAAAATGTATTTTGTAAGGAAAATGCAGCAAAGCATTAATTCGTTCCCTAAATATACTTTCTGCTCAAAATTTAACTATTTTTCCCTATTAGATATTTTGCTACTGAAATATTTTTTATAACTTTCCTAGATTTTTTCATTTATATATTATCTGATCCGACAATTTGGCGTTTCAGTCTCACGGCAGCCTCTAGTCTTAAAACAATCACAGAAAATAATCTCTTGCAGACAATTATTACGAAAGATTTTCACTACATTCTTATCTTATATTTGTGTTCGTAATTTGTTTCACTCGACTGCGGCAGACAAAAATATAAAATAAAGATTTCTCTTTCCAGAAAAGCCAGCTTGGAGAGAGATAAAATCGGGAAGAAACTGAAGACGTCTTCTAACTTTTCTTCAAACTGAAAGTAAATCTTCGGCGTAAAGAGAAGATAAAACACAGAAAAAAGCACACACAGAGAAAATGCTACTTTCACAAGATATTGTCCTTTTGTGATTGCTTCGGGGTTTTTTTATTCATTGTCCTTTTCCTTAGAATGATTTTTCCAGCATTTCGCAGTACCTGGGACTGAGAGAAGTCTCTCTCGAGTAACGGAAAAAGAAGAATCGGGGGAAACAAAGCTTTTCAGGAAATTCCATTCGTGTTGAATGGGAAGTGTACGTTTTTGGATCTGTGTGGTCAAGTATGCCAAAATAATAAAAATGAAAAAAATGTCGGTATTGTTGGCGTATAAAATGGTGCAGGATTCTTAAATCGGGAAGAATTTTCAGAATGCCTACGTAACTTGAATGAATGAACTCTCGTGAGATGTTTATCGGTGAGGAAAACTTAGAATGGATCAAAACGAGCGTGAAAATTCATCAGACAGTTAATTAATATGCCCAATTCAAGATATTTTGGTTTATATAACAATACTAAGAGCCTTTAGCAATCAGCATGTTCGCCAGAATATTGATTGCGTTTAATTTAAGTTATATCTCTTATGCATAATGTTCATGGTTTCCTCAACAAAGTAGTTTAATAAGCTAAGTAGTTTCCATAGAAGTTTAAGCATCGTTATTTTAGTATCCTTACGCCTGTTTTTGTTTTTGCAAACTATAAGCAGTTGCTAGATTTGACAAATTAAAAGCACTTAGGTATAGTCTTCAATAGTGAACTCGAAATTCGTTTTAAAGAGTTGGTTCCTGTTTGTATAACCTCATCCAATCTACCAATAAACAAACGAGCTCACTCTCATCCACGCTGCCGCCTTCGCAGCTTAATAATAAGAAAATTAAACTCAGTTCCCTGCGAGGAAAAGTATAGCAGGAAGATTCCCTTCCTTTTCCTCCATCACAACCGACAATTTTTACCTGTAGTTCTGACGAACCTTCGGATCGAAAATGACGCATCCTTTTAATTAAAATTCCTTCATACAAGTGAAGAGTGGTCTTTATGTCGTTTCATCGCAGATGAGATTCAGTATGAAAAGATGGGGGTTAAAATTATCTGTTGAAGAGTTAGGAAAGACCAGCGCGCACGAGATACGACGTCATGACTCGAAAGCAGGAAATTGTCGAGCACATCAAAGATTAGGACATGGAGCTCGTATATTTGTTTGTTTACGTCCAGAAAAATATTTTAAGTATCAATAATTCTTTCATGTAATGGTTTTCATATCTGTAGTTCTGACGAGACTTTGGACCAACGATGGCGGTCTTTGCTGATATCGCAGATGAGCTGCAATATGGAAAGAAGGGGGTTAAAGTTATCTGTCTAGTTTAGCCTTAGTTATACTAACGTCCAGTTTTGAAGCAACACGGGCTGGTTTGAGACGGACCTCGCAATTTTAAACCTGTGTTTGTGATGACAAGGACGACACCTGAGCCGACTCCATCTCCACACTTCCGCACCACACCAGCGGGAGGACGTTTGGCCCCTACGTGCGATTTGGCGTACAGTTTTTACGTACGATATGGCGGCAGTACAGTCAGTGGAATCGGGTTTCAAACCTGGAAGCCTCCGGCCCCGAAGCTAAGACCTTACCACTAGGTCACCGCGACCGTGAAAAATGTCTGTTGAAGGGCTGCGAAAGACCAGCGTGCACGAGATAAAACAATGTGACTTGAAAGCGGTACATGTCGCGTAAATCAAAGATTAGAATATTGAGTTTGTATATTTGCTTCTATATGTCTAGGATATATTTTAAGCAATAATAGTTCTTTGATCTAATAGTTTTTAGAAGAATATGGGGAATAGAAACTTGATCCGATATTGAAGTCTAGTTCTCAAATGAATAGGACTATCTTTAGGATGGGTTCTTAAATTTTTTGCGATATTTCAAGGTTGGGCTTCAATTAGTAAAACTGTCGATCATATTAAGCGAAATAAGTTTAATAAAATCAGTTTTTGATGAATTTAATGAAAAATAGATTTTATAAACACACTTTTGTTAGTGTACTAAATATCTCAATCTCTTCTTTTAATTATTTTCTAATTTTTAATCTTAAGACCAAGTGTTTCTGAAACTCACTATAAGTTGACGCCTCTGGTAAGGAATAGAAATTTAATCTTATCAATTAAAAACATAAAATTACGACCTAAAAGCATTAAAATAGTGCGCTGTCATCGAATGCACACAAATGTACAACATTTCTAAACTTCAGCACATTAATATGTGAGTTAAAAATCAACTACGAAATTCCATCTTTATAAACATGAAACAAATTAAGTTAAATAAAAAATTGATTGAAAACGAATACGATTGCATTTCTTATTCTTATTATTCTTATTCTTTCTTATCCTTTTAGTGAATGGAAATTATGAAAAGAATCAGTTATCATTACATTTAGTTTATCCATTCACTGTTTAAATATTCAAAGATTAATTGAGCATTAATTGTTCTGAATTTTAATAAATCTAAAACTGATTAAATCATTTTACTTAACTATTTTTCAATACAGCGATATTTTTTCTCTTATTAATTCGATCTGAAATTATACTATCTTCTACTTGAATATGGATGCGCATGTAGGAAGAACAAAAGAAAATTAGAGGGTGTTCAATTCTCTACTTCCTAATAATTTTAAAGATATTCCGCATTTTGTGTTTAGCCTCGAAGCGAGGGAAAAAATTTAGTATGCATTTTATATCTTTTACTTTTGAGGGATGCATTTTAGACCTTTTACCTTTGGCCTATTGGGTCCGAAATTTGATACAAATCGACAAAAACTGGTGTCAAAGCCACAAACCAAGTTTCATCCGCTTAGGTCGTTGCATTGTTCGTTATCCTGTTCACAGACAGACAAACAGACAACTAACCACTCGACCGAAGTGATCCTAACACAGATCTGCATTTCAGATGATGGCAAATTTCATTCATCCAGCTAATAGTGCTTTCGAGTTAAAGAGTTAATATTCACAAGGACAAAAACACAAACTGTGCGTTGACGTAATCAGATTTACAATTTTACTTCAAAATCCAAATACCAAATTGTATTTGCCTAGATCGTTCCTTTTTTTCAGTTATTGTGTCCCCAGACATTCAGAGACAAACTTTCCGCTCATTTCATTAAAAATTTGTTACAGGTTTACGGTTTTAGTTATTAGATAACATACCGAATGTGATTTTCCAAGCTCGTGCTGCTTTGGAATTATACTGTTCAGAGACAGACAGGCTTAAATTAGAAGGGGTTCAGAGATGTCTACAACTAGTAGATTCATCAAAATATCGACGTCAATTTTTTTACCTATTACAATACTCGTTTTCTGTGTCCTTCGTATACGAGAAATCAAGAACTACGCGTCGCTAATAGCTATGGTAGCCTGTCCCACGTTCACTTCAGATAGCGTAGTTGACAATTATTTAACAACAGGCATCTTATAGAAATTCATTCAAGACTAATCTGTGAGTCAGTGACAACTCAACGACCTTCTCCATGCTGGTGATGAAAAAAAAGCACACGGTTGGACTATGTCCAGTGTCCACTTGTGAGATGAGAGGTCACGGTTCTCGAGGGAGGTTCCTCGGCCCTGGAGGACGCCGGGTGGAAACCGACGGACCACAGGTTACAGCAACGGACTGACGATAGTGATTGTCTCTGGTGGGATGCTTTTGCTACAGAATTTTTTGAAGGGGATGCAACTCTAACATTTTGCTTAGAAGATGGACCGAAAAGATATACAATTGGATGTACTTTAATTCCTCGTTACTTTCGCAGTATATTTGAGGGAGATGTTTCTGATCTATCCTTTAATCTGAAACATCCTAAAGAATCTTTCCATAGTACCAGCATTACTTAGATTGTGATCAATGTACAATGATAACATATCATGCGAAACCTGTGTATAATAAAGGATTTGGTGGCCAGTATCCCAATGATCCTATTAAAGACCAAATAGTAAAAGATAATGCAGTTGTGCTCTGTACAGAAGGGAGATTAATTTTAGAATTTACTTTTGACGACGTTATGAGGATCAAATCCTGGAATTTTGCCACGCGTCGACCCTGGTAATTGGTTTCACGTAGCTTCATTGCTATGCAGATGTCCCTTCATAAGGAGGCTCAACAGCAAGATCCTGTTCTTCTAGTTCAGTTATCCAAAAATATCACTAGGCAAGGTTTAACTAATTTTACACGAAATTATTTACTATTATGTGTTATCTTAGAGTCAATGCAAGAGCTTATGTCAAGGCACAAAGCATATGCTTTAAGTCCAAGAGATTGCCTTAAAACAACACTTTTCCAAAAGTGGCAGCGCTTGGTGGCTCCTCCAGAAACTCAGCGTCCTCCTAGCAAAAGACGCAAGCGCATATCATCAGCAGCAATAGTGGGGGTGGGGGTGGGGAATCCTGGTGGAAAAAAGAAAAATATTTCATCTGGTCCTCCTAATTTTACCTTCGCATCTCAGGATGTGATGGTTGTCGGGAAGCCTTCCTTAATGGGTGGTAAATTTGTTGGAAAGGATGAAAGACTCATCACTAGATTAGAAAACGCACAATCTGATGCATCAACTGCGGCTCCTTGTGGTTCATCTGTTAATGATTTAGAAGACAATGAAGATCGTACTTCGAATCCTATAACATCAGTTCCAAGTACAGCGGTGGACCACCACCTTCAACTTGGTCTGGGCACCCATCAGCTGGTACTCCATCTTCTGAACGCACCAGCGTACAAAAATCATAGACTCAAGTTAGAAAAAGACTTTTTATCATTTTGACTTGCATCTTGGGAACTAGGAAAAAAGGGTTGAAACACTGGTGCGTTCAGAAGATGGAGCACCAGTGTTTCAGTCCCTTCTTCTAGTTTCCAAATAACAAATCAAGGTGATAAAATCTTCTCCTAATTTGAGTCGATAATTTTTTAAACAAAAACAAATCAAATTATATGTGACCAACAAATTGTAGCGGAAAATGAGTATGAAAAAATGAGTCTCAGTTAAAAGAGTTCAATAGTAGTATTTTGCAATGATATTTCATCGTGTTGAAAAGTTCATACGTTAGAATTTCATATAAAACAGCTGTTTTGAAACAGATGTAGTTTGCTTCATCTTTATTGAAACTTTATTTTAAGTCATATATAAAATTAAAGCAAAAATAATTTCATTCAGAAATTGAAAAATTGCTTTTTAGAAACAGTTTGTTTTTACTGTATCAAAAGAATTCGTTTTATCAGTATTTTTTTCTTGTGAATTTTATATTTTAGTATACTTTTTAAACATTGGAATTCTAATCAGGATTTTATTTTTATTATTTATTTTTATTATATTTTATTACTCTTGAATGAATTTTGGGAAGATTGTAATTCTAATCTGCATTTTATTTTCTTATTATTTTACCTTGTTTAATAAATTTTTCTGATGATTTTTTGTTAATATTACAAAAATATCTCATTTCTTTGCAATAATGCTGTTCTTTTATGGCGGGGCAAATCTATCCTAATAATGCGGCTGATCAGATGTAATGTTAGCTTCAAAATGAGTTCAATAAAAAAAAACTTAAAATGAAGTTCACCTATAGAGAATAAAATTAATGATGAAGATGCAATTAAATATAAATAATTGCTTTATATGATTTAATTACTGAGATTTGATTTTTATTAGGTACCTTGCCCTAGTATGTTATTTTGCATGGAAAACTTTTAAAGTAAATCATTGAATTTCAAAAACTTTTATTAATAACCAAAGTAGTGTAATCGAAGAATTTTAGTGTAAAAGTGTATTTAAGCACGTACAGAAAGAAACCACAGGCGTAGTTAATATTTGTATATAATAAACTGTTATCACCCATTTATAATGATAAAAGTTGTTTTGGCTCATGTTTAAATAATGCTGGGTTTACTTTTTCTCGGAAACATAGCTCTATTACTAAACTCGACTTTTTTCCTTTTTTTTTGCTCTCTGTAAGTTCTTTAATGTAATTATAAACAAATACATTTCATGTTTCATCAGAATTATTTTTTAATCCTTTCATGTATTAACGTTATGTCATGCTTTAAAGTAATTAATGAATGTTCCTTACATTTCATGGCTTAATATATGTGAATTTGTGAGTTTGTTTACATATATGAATATGCACACATCTCGCGTTTTGTCGCAGTAAGTTTCATCAGCAGTATGTACAAAACTACTTATTCCTGCAATTTCTTGATAAATTTTGAATAACAATTTATATATTACTTCTTTCGCATTCCAGCATTTTTATGCAAATACTAATATTCAATTCCAAAAGTGTTTCTATTTTTTCGTTGTTCCCTAAAGTTTCTCATATTTGTATATATTTCTTCTTTTACTCATAGTGCAGTTTGTTTGTATTTTCATGTCTTAGAAATAGAATACATGATGAATGAAATAGGTTTCGAAATAACTTAATACTCGTAAATTAGTTTGAATAGGGCACAGGGAATAAATAAAAAAAATACCTGATTATATTTTTGCTTATATTTTTTACCGTTTATATATTCATTTTATTCCCAATTTGTAAAACTTTCAGTAGTTAATTTTATAAGGGCATAATACATAAATAAATGGTTCTTAAGATTAAGAATAATAACTGCTAACTGCTAGTGAAAATATTAATTTTTTCACAATCTATTGTAAAACGACTGATGCAATAGATTTTTATCATTCTTTTGCTAGTGAAAAGCTCAGTTGTCTGTTCAATTATAGAGTCGACTTTCGCAGTACAGCTTTTAATTAAAAAAGTTAGCAAATTTAACATTTCAGAACTATTTAATTTTCCGAGACTTGCTTGCATGCTTTTATTTCAAATTTAACGGAAACATTTTGACATATTTTTATGAAAATGTAAACTTGCTTTAGAAATGACGAAGAAATAACAGTATGGACGAGTTTTCTGCTTTGTATGTTTACATTAAATGCCTGTACTACGTATTTCCGGTGTAATGCTAAATCAATGGCCCTTGAAAGCGGAAGTCCAACATACAAGCAGATAAAGCCAAGGTTTTTAATGTAAGTAAACAAACCAGAAAACTCGTCCATTAAAAAAAGCAGACGATAAAATAAGTAATCATGTAAAAAAACATGATAACGATATCATGCTCGGATTAGAAATTCGAACTTCCTTTGGGTTTTTTTTTCTTTTCATCTTTCTCCGAAGCATTTCATTATTCCTGACAGTTTCATGCGAATTAGAAGTGAACTTTTATATCTCCATAACACGGAATTTATGCCAGTGGAGATCGAACAGCTAACAGAGTATTCAGTTGCTAGGCGACAGAGTTCTCTATTGACAGATAATTTGCTCAGCTACTGGAACAACCATTCCAAACTCATACAGACATTTAGACACCTCTTTTGGCCTCAAGACCTGTGATAAATTATGGATTGAAGATAGATTAATTAAAAACTTTTCTTAAAATGTTAAGTTTTACTGTACTTAGTCAAGAAATTTCTTAGATAATAAGAGTATGATTCAGTCAGTTACAGGTAATTGATGACGTGATGATTTAACAAATTACAAAACCAAGTTGTGATAGAGATTATTGATATGATGTTGCTACTTAAAGAAAATCCAAGATAAAGATGGCTGAAAAAACCTTTTGACATAGTTCGGCTTCTGGTTTGTTTTGTTTCGTTTCGTTTCAAGAAAGTTATTGAAAAAAAAGCTGATATCTTTCGCGAGCTTTAGCTGTTAACGCTTTCATTTTACATTCAGCACTGGCCAACGTACATAAATTTTCAAGTTGTTTTATGAGTTTAAAAAAAATTTGAACGGATTTTTCAATTTTTTGCAAGATATTTTTATCTGGTGTGCGTTCATTAAAGATATAATGAACACGCAACAAATATAAATCGTAGAATTTTCATTTGTAAACTTCATGAACAGCACAGATTCTCATTAGTTGCAATATTTTTGCTATGCGAATCTCTTTTTCTTTCCAAATTATGCTCTCTGTTAGAATTTCTCGAATTGTATTTAGAAAAATTAAAGGACAACAACTGTCTCAAAATTTCCAGAAATAATAGGTATGCCATTGGCAGACGATAATTAATAAAACTTTGCACAAAAAAACAATAAATGATATTTAGGAACAAAATACGGCATTATATATTCTGTTAAACTTTTATAAAATATTTTATTTATGAAATATGAAAAATTAATACATTTTCAAGCTATAAAACCTAAGGAGCGCTTTCAAAATAAGGGAAATTACAATTATATGAGTTAAAGCAAATATTACCATCTTTTGTTTGCTCATAACTTTTGTAAACTCTAAAACACTTTTAGAATTTCCTTTCTAATCAGTTAACTGGGGTTGTGGAAAAGATGGTTCAACCACATTACATTTATGCCATGTTTCATTATAATTTCAGCTACCTTTTTGGAGTAACAATATTTTCTTATAATACCTGAAATGAAATAATTACGGAGATCCTTAGTGCTAAAAGATCCTCGTCGTTTCAATAATATAACTAAAGCGTTGCTTTGAGTAAAAAGAATACAAAAATTTTCTTTCAAAGAAGGTTATTTTACATTTCATCTCAACGCAATTCAAGACGTAAAAAGACGAAGTTGAAGAAAAAATATTCACCGTTTTTCCAATTTTTGATACCCTTTACAAGGGAAAAACTACAAATATCAATACTAAGATTTCAAAGAAAGCAAAAAAACCGTTCAACTTCCTCTTAGAGTTTGGTTAAAATAAAAAAAATGTTTATCAGCTTTGATTAATATCTGGTTTTTATGTAAAAACAGTTATTTATATCATTTTTTGGAAGAAAGTTTGTTGTAAGATCTTCCAAGTGCTTGTAGAAATAAGTATTTGATTATTTTTTCATTTCTAACTTCCAGCATGTTTCATTTTATTATAAATAAAATACAGTTAATTCACGAGAAGTCCCAGTTATCTTTATTTTCTTTTGAAACAACAAGTATTTAAAATATCTTCAGTTATGACAACCCGTATTTTCTATTTTCTTTGTTACATCATCATGCAGTAGTTTGTTCTGTTATAACCAATACAGAGGGACAAAGAATATAAAATTTATTTTATAACTAAAATTAATTTCATTTTAAAATACTGAAAATTAAAATATTTTTGAAACCACTTTAATATACTTTAAAAAGAAAATTTTCTATGTTAGATGTCTTATATTTTATGAAATCTTAAGCATTCTTTCAAAATATAGTTTAAATAAAATAAATGCGATATAATTTCTGAAAAATGCTTGAAAATTTAAATTTTTTTAACATAACTTATGCTATATAAATGGAAACAAGCTTTTTCCAAGTACTAGAACTCACAAAGTTCTGGAATTAGATTTATTCTTTATTATATAACTTTTTAAAAAACCTTACTGACACGTATACCTAGAAGCTTTCATTTCACAGTGAAAGTAAATTTAAATACAGCCTCAAGAAACAGGTTGGAAGGGCGAGAGCAATTTCAACGCATATTCAGAGAAGTCTAAAGCAATTGCGTAGCAAGAATATAACATAAGTGAAGAACAACATATTAAAGAATACAACGTTGAGAAATAAGAACGAAAGTCGTTCTTATTGAAAAACTTGCAGATGTTAAATTACTTTCTTCAAAATGACGACATAGTCACTCGCACAGTCTTTGGAATTTCCAAACAGCGAATAAGGCTTAAGAGCAGTGCAATGAACTTTTGCTTTCAACTGCTTTAGCATAGACACGGTAGACCGGGACAGGATTCGGGTCTGGGAGGGGGAGGGCTGAGGTCATTAAAATTTTGTATCGTAGTGACGAATGTCAAACCTCATGACTTATGTAAACCAAAACACTTTAATTTTACAGACTTTACTCACCTGACAATAAGAATCATAAAGAACACTACGATACTTCCGATAATTTAATAAAAAATACAATGAAATAACTAGCCAAAAAATGTTTTCGACCGCGTCAACGCTACAAATACAAGTGGAATGACTAGAAAAGCAGTAAATTTGTGAGCCTGTCAAGCCAGAAAGCAAACTTGTCACGTTTTTATTATTTTTTTGAAAAAAAGGGAAATCAAGAGCAAATCGTTGTAGTGATTTGAAATAAAATCAAGAATTCAGGTTTAGCTCGGGGGGGCTGCAGCCCGAGGGCCCCCCCCCCCGGATTCGCCACTGCGGTAGACTGAGCAAAAACAATGAACACGAACGATTCAACACAAAAGAAAATGACAATCGTATTAGTAAACTATGACAACAACGGATTTTTGGTAGTTTTGAGGTTTTGGTCCTCCAAAGATTGTTAACGGAATAAAAGCAATGTTATAGTCGCTTGAATCGATAGGAGGCAGATAGTAACCGATATATTCCAATGTAAAAATTAGAAAGGTATTCCGAACTTAAAAAAATATAAAAAAATTAGCTGCTTAGGCATTTAATGAAGGGAATTTTTGAGTGGATGCATTTTAACATTTCTTTTGTAATTCCTCGAATTTCGTTGAATTTTATTTTATTTAAAATACAATGTTCTAATTACTTTTCTAAAAATCTATCTTTCTTCGCAATTTTTTTCATTTGCTTTAAAAAGATCTAGAGTTTATCGTGGAAAATGTTTTCTTTCTAGTTTCACACAAAGGATGAGTTGATTAAAATATTATCTTGGACAAATACAAAGAGTTCCGTATCTCTCTTCTAAACGGTTGTAGTTCATAAACCATCGGATATAAATCACTACATTCTCCTGTAAGTATTGCAGCACCTTCTACAGAAACATAAAGTATTTTTCTACGTCAAGGTGTTCCGGCAGAAGATATGGTCATAAGCACTCACTGATTATTCCTGCCAAATCACTGAGAAGCTTCACTGTAATGGTGCATAGCACATATGAAATTCACAATCGCACACACATTTTAACTGTAGACATTAAATGCGTCATCACATGCGAAATTGCATTCACCCATGAAATGATGGAAAATTGCAGAGTGTTGTGGAAGAAAACGTGGAGGTTTTAAATCAAAACCATTTATTGCACATATTAAAAGAAGCTGAAAGCCATTATTTCGGTTTAAAAAGATAAGAACTAAAAACAATCAGGCAATATTCTCGAATCACATCTCCACTGATCTCTCTCTTTGGAATTACAAAAACTCGTGGGGCTAAAGTATATGCCCGTACCCGACCTCACAACCAATGAAAAGCTTTCGGTATATATTATGATCGAATCCAGGCGTATACAAAAGACACAACAATTTGCATGAAAACAGAAATTATCTTTCCAACAATGAAAAGTAGATTTGTTCAATATCTGGATGCATCACTTTCTGCCAGCTGCAGAACTGTCTTTTTGTAAGACTAAGTGTGCGATGGTTAATAAGTAGTTTATGGGGGGGGGGGTGCGCTTTAGGTTTCCTTTTCGTTCATTGTCGCGTACAAATTATTTTTTCGGAAGGGTGGGGGTATTATATTTCGCACTCATTGTCTCTAGGAAAATCAACGTCAAGAAAGTTTTTGTTCTTTAACTTAACAGATTTATTATTATCGAAATAGTTCCTTAAAGTTTTTAATGTTTGCAAATAAAATTTTATTCAAAATGAAATACAATTTTTAATGGCTGTCTACCAAAAAAAAGTAAAGAATAAAACCAACAACCTATAAAAAGAAAAGGGTTATAAAGCGCAAACTTCTCCAATATCTTGGAAACTAGATTAATGTAAACTTTGTTTTCCATCAGTCATGATGAAAAAAATTAATTGCTTTAATTGTTTAAAGGTAATCCTAGAAAATACTTCAGACCTAGTTGATATTCAAAAGAATAAAACAAAAAAATTCAGAAACTGTTTTCTTTTTTTCTAATGTTATCTTTGGACAAAACAAAACAAAAGATAAGAAAATACAAAAAGTTAAAGAATAATACAAAAAGTGCTTTTCCAACTTTTAAATTTGATTTTAAAATTCAGGCGATTTTCTACCGAGTCAGTCAAGCAAAGTAAATTCAAAACATGTCTTGTAAAGAGAGAAACAAACCGTCTACATTCAGGTTTATTTTTCTGAAATTTTACTTCTTGTGACGGTCATTGTTTGAAATTCGAATTCTTTAAGTTCTAAGGGTTTCATACAATTCTCGATTTTATCGAGTAGCTAATTTGTATTTGTTTTTTAAAATAGTGTTCGTCTACAAAGATTTAAATAAATTCAGTAAGAAATATTTTATAAATAAGCGGTTACAAAATTGATTCATACACGATCACTAAGCCCCAATTAGTTTGAAGAGCCCGAGAAATTTTTCTGAGAGAATGCATGTAATGAAAAGTAAAAAAGTATCTATACCTCTTTACGCCGTAGTAAAAATTAAATGAATAAATCCATTCAACTATATCTTCTCAGCCAAATTTAGAGAATTTTCTTCTTACCTAAAAGGAATACAGAAATAAAGTATTTATTCAGAATAAATTTAATAAATGCAGTTTTCCAAAACACTTTAATTTGTGTACTAATTACAAAATTTTTTATTTTATTTTTTCTAGTTTTTAGTCTCTAATTTATAATTCATTTCCACAAATATTATAGAATCTAGAAATAGTATTAATTTCATTACTAGGTGGCGCTACGCGAATGGAATCAAAATGTAATTAAGTTATTCGATAAACTGATAATTAAATTATGAAAATATTGAAACTATGTATTGCCAGAGAGAATACACAAGTGTACAAAATTTCGAGACTCTAGCACAACAGAAAGAGAGTAAAAAAATCGACAACATAATTCCATATTTAGAAACATGGAATAAGTCAAGTGAAATCAAAGTGATTAAAAATACCTCTTTTGATGTTAAATATAACACAGCAATAACTATTTCTCTAAAGAGAAGATTCTATTGTTAATACTTGAGCTAATTTTTTTTACAATCGCATATTACTGGAAGATTCCTTCTAAGATTCTTCTGGTTTCTGAATCTTAATCCAGCTTCTAGTCTCAAAACAATGACAGAAAAATATCGTCCAGACTGTTAGAACAAGTGATTTCAGCTGTGGGGTTGTTTCATTCAAATTTTTCCTGCAAATTACAAAGACAAATAAAAGAAAAGAAGAAGTTTCGAAAAGAGGCAGTGTAGAGAGAGATGTGATTGGGAAAGAATTTGAAGATGTCTTCTAACTTTTCCTCAAACTGAAAGCAAATGCTCCGCCCAAACATAGAAGAAAGCACACACAAAGAAAATGCCACTTTCCTATGATCTTGTCCTGGTGTGATTGTTTCGAGATTTTTATTCGTTTCCCTTCCCCATAAAATGGTTTTTCCAGCATTTTTTTTGCAGTAGCTGGAGTCGGTTGAGGTTTTGTCATGAATAACGGAAAAAGAAGAATTGGGAAAGTATTTCTTTACATGAAATTCTATTCCATTTCTTCTGCTGAATGGAAAGTGTTTTTATTGTTCAGTTTGGTCAAGCAGGCAACTGATGACTTGCGAGAAAATTAAGATTGAAAAATTTTCAATATTCTTGGAGAACAAAATGGCACAGATCTCTGAAAATGAAAAGAATTTACAGGAATGTTCGTGCGGTAGAAAAGAATGTAATTTTGTGGAAAATACACGCAAGAGACTGTTTAAAAAGCTTTAATATTAAAGGAATAGAATGGACAGTACCTTAAAATATTGGTTCTTTACTAACCTACTTATATAATTCCTTTCTTGGTGGCATTTATCATCTTTGTAAGCCTCGGAAAAACTCTTCACCTTATGAATTCCGAGATACATTTTGTTGTAAAAGCATGTGCAGCAACCAATTAACCTCTTCACTTACAACAACGTGTCGGACACGTGCATCGAATTACAGAATTTTTGATATTTAAATTGGTAATAAAGTCAACGTAACAATTAATTTTAAATACAAAAATCAATCGGACACGTTTACATTACTAGAGCTTCTGGTGCATACGCTAGGCTTTCCATGCAGGTGAACTCTTAAAATTTGCTATTTCTATGAATTCCGTCATATAACAACAAACCACAAATGTTTCTGGTCATCCATCTTTCCATTGTTGCTTTTTCTGAAAGAAACTAGGGGCTAGCTTCTAGATGTTTGCTTTCTTTGTTCAATTGTCTAGAGCGTCTTTTTCTTGATTCTGGTTTTGAAAGAGGGTGAATATTTACATTTTCTTTTTGTCACTTTATTGTTTTTGTTTCAAAGGAATTTGTTAAGTTTTTTTCTTTTTTCCTTTTATCCTATATTCAGTTGTTGGACAGATTCATGCCACATAAAGGAATAAATTTTGACTATGGCCATTCCTTTATACAGAAAATTTGTCCAATTTAGAACTACAATGGCGTGTCGTCTCCGAAGAAGTATCGTCCTTCTGGTTCTTTTCCATTTTTCTTCCGTTTTGATTATATTTCTTACTTTCTAATTTTTCTTTTATGTGCTTTAATTATTTGAGAATTTCTTTTGTTGAATACTATAGTTTTTGTTGATTAATTTTAGGAAAATTTTGATGATGAAATCACTTAATGTTGCTGCGTTGAGCGTGCATAAAGGTGTATTGTTACCATCATTATTTTTGTTTACTTTTTCTATTTTAATATATTTTTTCTTTTTAACTTAATTTTTGATTTTCTATTATTTTTTCGAAAGGCTTGTTTTCAGTTACCCGTATAAAGTTAACAAAGTAAACGATAGGCTGGTGCAGTCTATAGGATAAACTCTTCAGTAGTCTTCATAAACATTTTTCTATTTCCAAAACAGCTAAAGGTTCTGATATTTTTGAGGTATTCAATATAGCAATGCTTCGCGAATCTTCTTTTGCAGCTGTCTCATTCAGCGCCTAACAGTTTTGAATTTAATTGGTTTCGAAAGTTATTATTTAAAAATATGTTGAAAGCAAATTTTTTCTCGTTTCTGCTGTTATATTAGGTTTCATTTAACCTATATATCATCAAATACACTTTTACTTTTAGCACACAAGTCGTGTGGGTTCATTTTACTAGAATCATAATTTTTTTGGAATCTAAAATTAGCTGTTTTATTATTGATAACTAATAGTTCAGTTATTCAGTTCTGTTGAAAAAAATGCATTTATCTAAAAATAAGAGAAACCTGGTTTTCAGAAAGAAAAATTAAACGGCTACAGACTGCGAATAAAAAGCCAGATCTCAAATTGGACCCTGATAATGAACACAAATCTTTTACTCCTATTTAGAAACTTCAGGACCTGAAAGTTTTAATTAAGGGTTTCTAACTAACTGCAACTGCCACCTCATTTTTCTTATCGGTTCTTTTGGTGAGCTCACAGTCATGGTTGTTAGACAAAAGTGAATTCGCATGATCTTCAGACAGTTAATGTCCTTGACTGTGGATAATTGATGCTCTTTTACTTTCTTCAAAAATCCAATGTAATAACTTAACATTCCGAAGATTTCACAGCTGCTGTTGACTCGTGGACGACTCGTTGCATTAAATATTTTAATCTCTTAACAGATTACATTTGCGCTGGCCTTTAACTTTCCTTAAACTTCGTTTCTTTTCGCAACCATTCCTTTTTGTTTCTCATTTTATTCCAAAATAATCACATTTTTGAAAAGACTAAATGATATATAATTCAGCATCTGAAAGACGCCATATATAGATGACGTGCCTATTTAAAACTAGATTCTCGATATGTTTTCCAGTTAATTAATGTAAAATTATCGATTTAAACTTAATGGCTCCTATATTAAACTTAATGGCTTCACGTACTGTAATCGTTTGCTTTTTCGACAGCCAATGGTTTTTTAGGTTAAAGACCGTGGCATCACGTTATAGGCAGTCACGTGTCGTAATTGCTTCAAGCCTCAGTTTTAGGCGCGAAAGTTCTTAAAAGTTTCCTCATATATAAAACATATTCCAGAAAAAAAAATTCAATAAATGATAAAAATGAACAAGATGTACAGGATTTAAAATATTTAATAAGTGTAATAATCCAAAAAATATTCTATTGTTCAAAAGCATTCTGTACTACTATGTTCAGAAAAGTCATAAACTTTTAGTTTTAAAATATTTCTTTCATCATCAAAATTTATTGCAGAATTAAAAATGGTATGGCCCAAAATAATATGGTAAAATTAGATGGCAAGATAACATATCTTGAGTGTTAATATATTCTTTTTGTAAAAATTTATGGCAAAATTGGAGTATTAAAATTATCCTTGCATTTAGATGGATATAGTTCTCAAATACATTGATGTAACTATAAAAGTGTTCATTATGCAATTCATTTATACGATATTTTTCATTAAAAACAGCATTTCAAGGGGTATTTTGACAGAATACAGATTTATTAAATTCCATTCAACGCAAATTTTGAATGGAGAAGTCTATTCATTAATTTCAATTTTTTATCACAGATTGGAATTTTATTTATCCCTTGTTAATATGAAGTATGATTAATATGCCGAAATGATATACTTAAACTTAATGTTTTACCTTTCTAAAATCATTAACATAAAAAATAGTCATTTGAAAAAGTCGGCTTTGGAAAGATAATTGTTGAAATGATAGCAGTTTCAATAAAACATTTAAATCCTACGATAATTTCCGAGCCAAAATATTTATTTAGTTACGAATTATGATCCAAGACCTTGACAATATTCGGGGTCTAAGCGATTTTTGTATAAATATAAGAATTTTATTAGAACATATATTTTCAGGAATTATTGTTTAATTTAAAGATTACATAGTAATAACTAGTTACAATCAAACAATTCACCAAATAATGCTTTGAGAAAAGAAATAAAATTACATTTATCCGTAATACATAAATATATTAGATAATATCGCTTGTCTATCCTCATATGGATAGTCCATATAATAAGAACGGAGTGTTCTTCCCTCGACATCCAAGTACGTCCCTTTTTGTGTTTATCTTCGTCATATATCGAAGATAATCTTGAACTTCTTGTCTTAAACGATTGGCCCGAACCTGTGGCCTAGTGATAAGGCTTCGCCTGCGGAGACGGAGGGTTCCAGGCTCGAAACCCGATTCCAGCGAAGAGCCGTCCTGTAGAGGCCCGCACGCTAAATCATATGTAGTGGCCAAATGTCCTCCCTCTAGTGAGGCGTGGAAGCTTGGAGAGGGGCACCAGCACAAGTTCCTCATCCGACCTCAGTTCAAAATTACAAGGTCCATCGCAAACTAACTCTCGTGTTGTTTCAAAACGGGACGTTAATATAACAAGAGCAACTTACCAGGTAAAATCAAGATTTGAAACGCATTTACAGTTTTGGTGTAAAAGACCACACACCAAATTTTATCTTTCTAACTTGTATCACTTTTGAGTTATTGTGTTCACATACACTTGAATAGATAGACCTGACAGAAAATCAATTATTGGTGGATTTGGATCAAAATTTAATATATAGAATATCTATTAATTCTAGTGATAGAACCATAAGCCGTATTTCAGCAATCAAATTCATTGCGTTTTTTGAGCCATCATGTTTGCCAGCACACGAACGGACCGGTAAATATACTTCTGTTTGAGAGCTTCTACCAAAATTTTATGTCATTTTTGTGTAAAGACCACGTGTAAAATTTCATTTGTGTTTTCGTTTCTTTAAATTTGTTTATATACACAAATACGCAATTCCAGAATTGTGTTTTTCGGACTCAGGTAGGTCTAAAATGTAGAGATTCATCAAAATATAGAAGACGACATTTTTGACGATTACAATACCTTCTCTTTGTATATTTCGCATACGAGAAAGTAAAAATCACGTTATTTGAAGATTCCATCTAACTTCAGGATAACTTTATATATCTTATCCCTGACTCCAGACTGGTCTTCGAGTTTCAAGGAAACTACTAGTCTTAAAGGAATAGCGGAAAACATCATCCTAGCAGATTGTTAGAACAAGAGATTTTAACTATGGGTCTGTTTTACAGGAATGCGCCTTACAAATTTTAAAGACAAATAAAAATAAGAAATTTTGTTCCGAGAAGAGCCAGCGTGGAGGGAAATAACACCTGAAACAAATTGAAGATATCTTCTAAGTTTTTCTCAAGCTGAAAGTAAACCTTCCTTGCAGAGAGAAAATACAGTAGAAAAAAGAATATAAAGAGAAAATGCCACTTTTCCTCCAAGATCTCGTCCTTTTGTGATTGTTTCTAGTATTTTATTCGTTGTTCTTTTCCGTGGAGTGATTTTTTAGCATTTTCCTGGAACTGGGAGAAGTCCTGGAACGGAAAAATACGAATCGGGAAAACAAAACATTTCTAGAAAATTCCTTTCCCATTTCTACTGCTGCTAGGAAACTGTGCGTTTCTTGCTCTGTTTGGTCAAGCATATGACTGATTTTCGAAATAATTAAATTGAAAAAAAATATGTGTTCTACTGACACATAGAATAGAATTTTGTAACAAGAGAGAATTTTTGGCATTTTCTTGCGATGAAAAAGAATTAAAGATTCATCAAAATCTCGAGTTCGAATTCTTTTTTATTGGCGCAGCTTGGCCAATGCTGGCCCTTGTGCCTTAAAAAATCGCTCCATAAATCAATGATTCTATCGAATTTTGTGATAATTGCAATTCTTTCCCATCGTTGTACTTCGTATACGCGAAAGTAATAAGTGTTCTCATAAAAAAAAAAGCTGCTATTTTCCAACCTACGCTTTGCATGCCAATAAACAATCCTAAAGGGTAAACAGCGCTGTAATAAATTAGCAAAATATCTGAGACACGATAAATCCAAAGAAGAGTTATTTTATTCATATTTTTCCGAGCATTTTATTATTCCTGACAGCTCCTTGAGAATTAGAAGTGAGCAGGCCCATTATATCTCCATAACAGAGAATCTATGTCAGGGAAGATCGCTCAGAAAGAAAATGACAACCGCCAGAGTGTTCGGTTGCTAGGCGACCGGCTTCTCCGTTGACAGATTAATTGCAGAGCTACTGGACCAACTATTCCAAACTCATACAGACATCCAGACGCCTAACTTGACTTCGATACTTGCGATAAATTATGGATTACAGCTATATTAATTAAGGATCTCTCTTACTGTGAGTTATCCGAAAGCGAAAGTAGATTGTATTGTGTATTTATCTTGAATTTAATTTCTGAGCTGCTGAGAAGATAAAAGGAACTTTCTTTCGTATGATTTAAATTAAGAATCGTAATCCGAAACTGTAGATATTATTGTTCTTTTCGATGTAACTTTTATTCAGTAAAACTTGCCTTACAATACCAAAAAAAAAAGACTTGTGCTTGAAAAATAGTTCAATGAATAAAAGCACAAACATTTTCATTTAAACTTAAAATTATATTTCAAACTAAATGTAAATTATCATGATTTTTTAATAAAATGTCTAAAAAATTAAACTTGCTCAAGACTTACTGAATCCCAAACCCCTTTAGAACATAAGCATTAAAAGAAAAAAACAACGAGAATAAATGTTTCCATTTGAGAAATGGAAACGAAAAAGAAGGTTAAATATTTATTTTTCTTACTTAAAGCAGACGAAAAATACGTTTAATAGATAAAATACGCAAGAAATTTGAGTTCAAATTAGAAAAAGAGGTAACTAAATACGAGAAAAAAATAATCGTTAAAATGTTGCAAAAAATATTTATTATACAGATGTCAAAAAAGATATCGTCTTCTAGCGTTAACTATTCAGAACTAACTAATCCAGGTGTTATTATGTATGTATTTAAAAATCAAACACTTACAAAGTCAAGTTTTGCCGTATTAGGTAAAAAAAAATGGAGAATATTAAGTTTATGATTCAATTACAAAGAATTCATGGGACAGTGCGAGAAAAGCAAATTCCAAAATTTGACTGAAATAGTCATTCGAACTAAAAATATCTGATTTGGTGTTTATGAAAATTGAAATCTAAACAGGAAAATGAAACGAACACAAGTGAAATGTTTGTATATTGATTCGTATGCTACCGTTAAAGCCTGTAATTTAATTATTTTATAGAATACTAAGTATTCAACTAGGTAATTCATGAAATACCTAGTTATTCTTTGAAATAACGCACACACTAAAACTGAATATTTGTACTAAACTTAGGGCCAATTTATTTACAAGTTATCTGAGTTTTATCTAAAATTAAATCTTTTAAATATAAAAGCTATAGAAAATCATGAAAATTCAACTTTACAAAATTGAATAGAAAATCTTTCAAATTTTAAAATTGGATAAGATCTGCGGCTGATAATTCCCAAAGTTATCATGAAAAAACACCAAACTTTCGAAATCATAAAACAACAGTGACAACCTGATAGTGGAAACGATAATTCTGAACGCTTTGAGTGCATTTTATTAACTATTCTAACTGATAATGCTTGTTTTCGTGACACAATAGTCAAAGTCAATTTCGGCCACATGTTATAAGTAGCAAACTTATAAGAAAGTTAACTAAGAAGTCTGAGGTAGAAAGTTCTCGATTTCTGTATTGAATAAATTTAATTTAAAAAATTCTAAAAACACTCTTTTATTATTACTCAACTTCAAATTTTATTTTATTTATTTATTTATTTTTTACATTTTAATCTTGAGATCTATTGTTTCTCAAACACATTACCAGGTGGCGACAAGGGTATGAAATCAAAATTTTATTTAATTAATGATTCATTTTTAATTACGCGATCTGGAGATCTTAATATTATTAAAATAATGTATTGACACCGAGAATACACAAGTGTACAGAATTTCAATCTTCAAGCACATAAGGAAGTGTGTGAAAAATTGCTTAAAAAATTCTCCATCTTCACAAATATGAAACAAGTCAAATTAAATAGCAGGGATAAAAAAGCATAGGTACGGTAGCACAGTAAATCAACCAAAAAGCATTTAAAAATTTATCTACTCTAAACTACCATCATTGATTTCATTATTCGAGATTACTAAAACACAGTAAAATAAAAGCAGTGAGTTTTAAAAATACATAAACCAAATACATATCTAAATTCGGTATATAAAATCCAATCTCAAAATCAAAACATTCTTTCTTTTAAAAAGAAACCAATATCTTCAACAATTTAGTAAAATAAATAAAACCTCATCCAGAAGCCATTTGTTTCGTTAATATGGCAGAAGCAGAAAATTCTGTGATTCGAAAACAAGTATTTTGAGTAAAAGATAATACAGCATAGCAATAATCTTTCCCTTTCAAACGGAAAAGAACATATTGCATAAAGGGAATCGAATTTGATGAAAAATTCCGTCTCAAGGATTCTTTTAGTTTTGTCAGAAATTTGTCTTTTTGTGTTAATACTGTATGAAAGACAAGTTCCAGACGATAAAAAATAAACGAGATTATAAATTTTGTTTTCATATTTTCTAGAAAACTTTTATATAATATAAGAATAATATTAAATTTTCTTATTTTGATACTTATAAGAAAACAATGGGAGTCGTATTTCTTATGATAAGATAATAACAACAGATGCTGACAGATATATAAAAACAAACACTTTATTTTATCGTAAGTAAAATCATTTTTATGTTTTTCAGAGATTCTACTCATAAACATAAAAACACATCTGCTCTTAAATGCTAGAAAATTATCGATATGAAAGAAAAGCACGTTCCACTCATAGTTCAGTTTTACACTTGAGCTTTTTAAAAACAGTATGAAGGAATTTTTCATTTAGGTCATGAGTGCCTACCTGGACAATTTTCTAAATCGCTGAGCAATTTGCGTTTAATTTTTTCAGCGTTCTTCCAATTATATCCACTTTTGTTGAGTTTTTGAAAAAAATGCATGACTTTAGATAAGCAAATGCAGCAATCCAGTATTTTTTCGTGACATCAAGAGTTACTTTTTTAAATGTATTTGGTTATTTTTTTTATCAAAAAATAATTTTTATCAGTTCTTTTTACAACATCATTAAATTAAAAAAGGTAGCAATTACAGTGAATTTTCGTAAACATAGCGTAATTTATATTTTGAATTTTTAACTCATATTCTTCTTATGCACGACCAAATATTTTTCGTTTTTAGGAATGAATTATTTTCTTCTCAGAATTATATATTCTTTGTCTTTACCCAGGCCTTTTAAAAAAATCTTTATCCTAAGCCAATTGTGAATCAATGATAAATTTAAAGCGCAAATCCCAGGTGAATTTTCAAAATAAGTCAATTTTGACAATTAATTTTTGAACACTTTTTACTTCTCATCCTTAAATTTCTCTTGAGTTTGCTAAGAAATGTTTATGCATAGATCGCATTTCCAAATGCATAACTTTAGATTAGCAAATATATCAATCCAGTATTTTTTGTGATCTCAAGAGTTACTTTTTTATTTTATTTGGCTCCTTTTATCAAAAAATAATTTTTATCAGTTCTTTTTACAAAATCATTGAATCAAAAAGTTTTTAAAATTCAGTACGTATACTGAATTTTCGTAAACACAGTGTAATTTATATTTGTAAATTTTAACCCACTTTCTTCTTATGCACGAGCAAATATTTTTCGTGTTTAGACCAAATTATTTTTTCTCAGTATTTCATATTATATGTCTTTATCAAGGATTTTTTTGAAATGTATCCTTTACCAATTGTGAATTAATGACAAACTTAAGGCACAAATGCCAAGTAAATTTTCAAAATAAGTCAATTTTGACAATCAATTTTTGCTCTTCATCCTTACATTTTCTTTTAATTTACTGAGGCATGTTTATTCAGAGAATCCATTCCCAAATTTGAAAAGAAACCTTATAACGGTTGCAACTGAGTTTAGTTTGGATAACCGAGTTGGCCGTTCAATAATATTAGCTCGAAATGCATGCATTTTTTCAGGAAATAAATGGGCAACACGAACTAAACTAATAGATTTTAATTAAAATTAAATGAATATTTACTGTTAGTTACAGATATACAGCTGCGGACTGGCCAGGTTGCCAGCTTGCCCGATGGCAAGTGGGCCCTTTGCACATCAGTCATTATGGGCCCAGTGCGAGAGAGAGAGAGAGACGGAAAAGAAAGAACTCTTTTTCTAGCAAATTTCCTATGTTCTCTCACACTTAATTTTCAGTTTGGTTACAAAATTCTCAAAATAACGGTATAGTTCCAAAGTATACTATACTCCCACCAAAATTATTTCCAATTCAATCATAGATTTCACTCCTAATAATGCGTATAATACTTGTAAACTGTAATTAATTATACTATACGTAATAGATTTTTATATTAGGAATACAATATTTTAACTTATTAACTTTAATTTATTGTATTTAAAAATAAATAAAATTATATATATATATATATATGTATATGTGTGTGTGTGATATTTTAATTTTTTAACTTTCTTAAATCAATTTTTAAACGAAAACATCATTTTAATTACTTCTACTTCCATCGTAATAAGCTCATTACAACTTTCTTTTCGAGTCACGAGTCTTTTCCGGGGAAATTCCCTTATCTGGGTACTTAAACTTCCTATCTGCCCTTTTTGATTCAAGCATGTCAGCTGACAACAACAATGCGCCGCTCAGGCGTAACCTTTTGAATACTGGTCATTGAGCTACGTAAAAATTGAATCCTTTACCCGTGAAGAAATAACCTAATATGCTCAATGACTGAATAAAAGAAGATTAAGCCGAATATTGTCCCTTCCATGACAAAATAGACTACACCTCGCCTTTCTTAAAGCATGATATTATATATATCATGGCACTGTAGATATGAATGGGTCTCCATTGACTCCTGGCAACCAATATTTTCAGATCCAGTCCGCCACTGCAGATATTTCAGAAACAACATGTTTACTAGTTAGAACGACCAGACGCCATTCAGCCCGTCTTACAACCAAGTCATCTTTCGTCAACAAGAGTGAAGGGTAGTAGGCAGCGCCATCTGGTGGATAATTATATTTGTTATAACATCAAGCAAAAAATTTGACATTATAGAATTTGCGAAGCATTTCTAAACAGATGAATATTAAAAATCAGTTCATCAAGAATATGAAACCAGACATGCGTATGCTGTGATACTATGGGGATAAGTAACGACGTATCGGCAGTTATAGACATTTTTTTCCCATATGGTATGAAGGATCAGAGATTAACAGTATTATATCGGGTACCGGACCAATACGTTGGAAATTACAAATTTCGAGTAAAACCACTGTCCTTTATATAATTTTCTAAGGTGAAAATGAATGACAAATTGAAATTCCTTTACTTAATTTTTAAAATTTCTGAAATAATGCTGTTAAATTCCTTAATATTTTTAAATATATACTACCAGATAGAATTCATGAAAATTCTTTGCCAAAATATGTCTCTGAATTAAATCAGCAACACAAAAATAAGAAAATGTGAAATCGAAATATTTGTCATATTTAAAATGTTTCCGGAAAGCTTGATGGATGTAAACAAAACAGTTTTCAACAAAGCAAAATAATTTGAACTTCATTTAATAATTACTGTTTAGATTAGATTTTTTATTTTTCAGCCTTGTTAGAGAAAGTCTTATTTAAATTATATTAATATATTTAAAATTTACAATATATTTAGTTGATTTTCTTTAATTTATTAGCTAATCACAAACAAGCCATCACCCCGCCCGGCCTTAGAAACCCGGTCTACGTTGAATGAACGCCCGCCATGACTTCATCGGGTAGTGTTCCCCCGCATAATAGCCCCCACTACGAGTATGCGATGAATCCACCCCCCTCCTTCCGTTTAACCGGGGTACGACCGTCATCGGAGATGGGCCCTAAGAGCCACACTATCATTAGTTTATCCACCTTGAAAGCGAGAACCTGCTTACTTATCCGGAAGCTTCTCACCCGTGAACTCGCGGTGCCCCCCGGTGGGATTATCCGCTATTATTTTGTTCCCTAATAATTTATAACTATTTATTATTTATTCTAATAATTTATTAGCTAAGAAAAAATTGCTTGAATTTTTAAATATATCCCAAGTATAAAATAAAGTCTCAGAAAATAAATTAAATATAGTCTCAGAAAATAACGTATTTGATATTCCAAATGGAAAATAAATTTCAGAAATTGTCGCCTTTTTCTATTAATTTTAATATGCTAATATTAGGATTAAACAAAACAAAATAAAAGTAAACGCGAAAAGGAAAACTTAAGGAATGGGGTCAATTCGTCCATACATAGTAAAAATAAAGTAATCCTTCACACTTCAAATTTTACGTCTTTACATGATAACACTAAAGTAACCCGTCACACTTTAAATTTTGAATCTACTACGCTTTGCACAATTTCTGCTTATAATGATAAGAAAAATTATTTCACTGATAGAAATAATTGCTTCTTTTAGCTCTATGTTTTCCTTCTTAATATAATTATAACTCATATAATATAAATTAAATAAGGGGTTTTTTTTGTATTTGTTCTGAGACTTTGAGTACTTTGTAAACTTGGTTTAATATCGTTTACTATTTCTTTTCGAATTTTTTGAATTTTTTAGCCTTATTATAGTAAGCCTAATCTAAATTATAAAATGTTTTGAAGGATTTACAATATATCTAAATAATTTTTCTTAAATTAATTTTTCCTAATTTCCTTTTTATTTTTTTACAAATTATCCAATAAATATGTATACCAATGTGTTGGTTATCATTATTAGAGAGGCATCAAAGAAGTCTGATGAAAGTTTGAAATTCTTCTAAAGTTTTTAGTCCTCAATTCAGGATTGTTAAGTAGAAACTTCAAAAACATTAAACAAATCTACGTCCAACTGCCTTTCTATTTCTTCTTGTAACAACCAAAAACCAAACAATAAAGAATTTTTTTACTCAAAATGCTTTCGCAAAATGTAAACAATGTGAATGATGTTAATGACAGACGCAACCAAGCTAAATGATGCAGATGAATATTTTAGTCGTGTGATTTTTCTACACTTTAGCGAATTTGTCCTATGAACGTAACGTCACATGAATTACCTGATTTGATTTTTCATTAAGAAAAAATTGGTTTTTAACATTTGAATTATATCTTAGATTTAAGACGATTTTCAGACTATGCCCATGAAGCAAAGTAAATACAATAAATGTCTACTAATTAGCAAACTAAAATTTTGCTAAGAGTTAATGAAATCTCTTTGTCAAAATATCTACTGAATAAAACCAGCACTTTATAAAAGGGAAAAATTGAAAATTCACATATTTCCAATATATAATATCTTTCTGGAAAATTAGATTAATGTAAACTTTTAATGTTTTCAATTGATTAAAAGATAATCACAACGAATACCTCAAACGCATTTACTATTCAAAAGGATACAACAAACAATTCAAAAACAGCCTTCTTTTTCCGACAAACATATTGGAACAAACCTAAGCAAAATAAAGAAATACAAAAAATTGTAGAATTGTTTCCTTGAAAGAATGTTTTTTAACATTTCAATTAGATTTTCCAATTCAAACGGTTTTCAGACCGTCAAGCAAAGATCATAAAAAAACATGTCCACTAAAGGGAAAAAAACTCCGACATTCTACATTGTTTTTTTGAAATTTCACTTCTTGAGAAAGCCATTGTTTGGAATTCCAATTATTCAAATTCCCGGAATTTATAAAAACGAACTGGTTTTACCGAAATACGAAATTGTCCTTAATATATAATAATCTAATAGAAACTTTAAAAGAATTCATCAAACAACAAGAGATGTTTCGTAAACATTCTGTTAGAAGTAGTTTTGCAAACTATCAATTAATTCAGAAAATACATCTAAATTCTAGAATATAATGTTGAAAATTTCTGGACAATATATAGCTTATTTCTTTAAATCATAAATCTTCGCAATATGCTTATCATTTTTAATTTTTTAAATAACTAAATTTCAGTTGTAAATTACATTAATTATTTTTAGTGGATACTTCTGTAATTATATAAAAGAAAAAAGAAAGCATTTAAACTCTCGTAGGATAGGAATGAATGTTCAAAATTAGAAGAAATCAAAAATTGGCCAAAGGAAGTTCAAACATTTTTACGAGTAAAAGATATAGTTTCCTTTCATGTGTTCTTCCCTAAAGACATCCTTCTCCTAAATTATCAACAAACTTCCTGAAAGCATTGACTCAAATCGTATATTTGTTTGAAATAAGTTTTGTTAAATTGTTTAATTTTAATTTTTAATTTTGTTGTTTAATTTCATGAGAACAGATCTCAAAAAGCCAATGATTTTTCTCTGTTCTATCCTAATCTAATTCTAATTCCTCTAATTCTAATCTAATTTAATTCATATTTCCTCTTAATTTAGGTCTGAATTAATATACCTTTCTAATAACTAATTCTTATTAATTATTGATATATTGTAATGCCTGTTTTCTAAGATATAATTTTTTACCTTATTTATCTATGTTTATTATCAATATTTTATTTTATATATCTTTAGTAAGACTCATTATTTTTGATAGCCCAATGATAGAATTAAAAATCTTATTTTTGGAAAGAACTTTCGAATTGCTTGTATACTTAGAAACTGCCGTTGGGTAAAACGCACCTCTTTCTTTTAATAAATTTGGTTTCAAAGCAGGATAAATATAGTTTGTACATAGATAGATATATTAGAATGTCAGTATTAACTATAATTTACATTCTTTTATATGTAAAAAGTAAAAGTAACTCCGAATTACTAAACAAAATTTAAAAATTAAAAAGATCATTTTAAAATGAATGTTCGCGAATTTTCTTTGAGGAATTCTTTTGCCAACCAATCATATCAATTTATATTGATTCCAAGCATAAACAAGCAATTCAAAAAGTAAAGCATCACTTTGATTAAATTATTATCAATAACCGATCAATGATAATTACTTAAACTAAATTCAAGTATAGTTTTTGAATATCATCATCTTTACAAAAATAAAGAAATATAAAACTAAATTTAAAAAGTAGGGGAACCCTGGGCAAAACAGAACTACGGAGTAAAACAGAACTCCATCATTTTTTCACCGAGTTTTGGGGAAATTAGTAGAAACGCCTGGAATTTCATAACACGCCCTACTGTACATGATTGAACTATCAAAGTCCC
>BGPR01015595.1:0-36357 GCA_013235015.1 Araneus ventricosus | reverse complement strand
AGTGTGGGCCACCAGCCGCAGCCGAGTACCTGTAGATGGCGCTGCCATCGCGAGTGACGTCAGAGAATGAAGCTGCCGAGAACAGTGAGAAAGATGACGAGGCGGTATGAAGGAGGTTGGTTTGGTTCCTCAAGACCAAAGCACGAGATGAAACGACGCGACGATTTGAAAGACGATATACGATGCTAATGAGTGCCATCCTTATCATATGACGAACTTAAACTGTTTCATTTGTAAATACCTTTAACTGTAAATAATGCTTCTTCAAAATGTAAACTTAATTCTGCATAATATAATAGTTAGTTCAAGTTACTGTGTATTCATTTATGGAATACAACACTAAGCCTACCTGATGACCGCCTACAGTAGTACACATTAAAACAAAGAAAAATATTTCGCTTAAAAATTTCTGAATTGAGACTGAAGGTGTTAAATCTAAACGAAATACTTTTAACCTTTATTTATCTCTTTTCTTTTCGCTTTCTAAGGATATTAACGTGATAATATTTAAAAGCTGGCATACTATCTTCAAATTGCACGATACTTTTAATCTTCGGTCGAGCGCAATACAAATACTAACACGTTCGGGCGCACCAGATTTTTCAGTGAGATTAAAAGTTAAATTTTTGCTTAGGCCTAAATTAAAGCTTATCCAACTGAACTATTCGGTCATAAAAGCTATAGTTGTGTTTTTAAATAACATTTTTATGTTTTCTTGCAATTTCAACTAACAAAACGTCCAGGATATTCAGAAAGGAGTTGACGCTTATTTTTCCGTAAAGTTCCTTAGCAATGACAACTGTTGTTTATTTAGTTATTTATTTATTCAAAGAAAGCACACTACAGAGATAGCTCCAGAATGCATGGCCAAAAACATGCAAAAAACACAAGCCACAAAGTGAATTAAAACACAAAGGGAAAAAAAGTAACTGCAGAGAATACAACACTTCAAAGCTCAAGACCACATTAATTATAAAAATCTGAACACATAAATGTTTTAAAATGAAAACACGTAATTAAAAAAGCACTAAAGATACACTGAGGTTCCAAAAGTCCACATTTCATGCCGTCACATTAAAATTATAAAAGAAATCACACATTTAAAAAAATGTAAAACATTAAGTCAAAAAACCATTAAAAAGGCAAGGGTCAAAAAGTCAAACATACATAAGCACTAGATCAGCGCACAAAATTCTTAATATGTATAGTCAAGAGTCAGAAAAGAAAAAGAAATCAGGTCATGCATTTAAAAATTGAAAACAATTCGATTTAAAAACAGTAGGAGACATTTGACCAATGTCCAGTTCACCAGAGATCCTGTTGAAAGTCTTATAAAATTTATATAACGAGAATCTGTTAATATAATTAAATTTAGAATACCATTTGGAAAAGAACTTTTGTTCCTTAAAGAAATGGGAGGCACAGCGAAATTTATAGCGTTCAGTAATCAGTACAATCGATCGAACCATTGATTACCTTGTAAAAGAAAAGAACACAAGAAACATCTCGTTTGGAACACAAACTAGGCATATTAAACATATCGCGTAGACATGAAGAAGATATATCTTGTAAGTAAATTCCATTTTTCTTGTAAAGCAAACATCGTAAGAAGTTGTTTTGATTTCGCTCAATATTGTTCTTATTGAGAGCCTGAAATAATTCGACATTTTTGAAACAAATATTGGAAATAACAATCTTCTTCGGAAAGCTGGTCTATCGGTAGAATGGTGTGTTCAATTGTTTGTCGTCCATGAATTAATAATTTATGGACACTGACCGGCATATAATACTAGTTATATAAATGAGCATACAATTTTGCAGGATCAAAGGTATATTTTTCAAATGCGTCTTCATCCATTTCTTGCCCACTAGAAATGACTTGTAAAGTTATTTAAAAACGCTTAATAAGTTTATTGCCTAATCCCGTTATGTCAGATGATAAGGTCGGATTAGCAAAAAAATCTAAGGTCGGTATTTCCATCATTGGCTGTTCCGGAAATTTGTTTTGGTATATCTACCAAAAGACACATTTCTTTTTCAAATCTGTCATGAATAACTTTTTTGCACTTGTCTCAATTTTTTTGTCTTGTTTCCTTGCTTTCAATTTTTTCACTTCAAGTTTACATGGCAAATGAAGGAGACGCTCGAAACACCTTATCCAAGCAGGTAGACCTAACAATCCAAATCTGAATTTCGAAGGATCTATAGCCTTTTCATTATGTTTCTCAAGTATATTCATTTCTCTTGCGAACCACAAATGTAACATTTTTGACTAGATTGTTCACTCAGAATACTACAAATTTTCCCATCAACCATAGTCATTACCAATGACTGTTCTACCAAAAGTTCTTTATTATAAATTTTAACTTTTGAAGGGCGAAGATCTGTTATTTGAGATTCTATTTTTTCTACTTCTCTAGTAATAATTTTTATTTTCATCAATTATTTTTAATTGCCATACTCTGAAAGGTAAATTTAAAGAAAGACAAAAAGAATAAAATAAAATTGTCTGCAAATGATGCTAATTTAAATTTAATTAAAACAAAGAGTATAATATATGTAGAATTGGCTTAATAAAATCGTCTGCCAGAGAAAAAAGCAAAACAGGAAATTTAATCAATTAAAAATAACATATAGGAGAAACTAAGGATACTCGACCCTACTTTTACTTTTTCATATATATTTGGAATATTTGATTTTTTATCATCATAAAAAGATTTGTTTTTAAGAAGAATAAATGCAATTATGCTAAACTGATATCTCATTTAATCCTAAAATAAATATATTTCATGAAATCGCCTAGGGTCAAGTACCCCTAACCTTAGGAATACTTGACTCTAAGCTAGGAATACTTGACCCTATGGGTAGGGTGACTTGACCCTAGATGCAAAGAGTATTTAAATTATTTTAACAATTTGTATGTAAGCGAAATTCAGATATTACGTTAATACTACTGAATTACAAAAGGTGTTTATTATCGAATAATATTAATGAAACTAATAAAAAATAATATGGAATCTATAAAATACAGTTGTTATTAATAGTTAATAAATAATTAGTCTAGTTAATAAATTAAATTAGTCTAGTAATTAAATTAAATCTAGTTATTAAATTAAATTAGTTCAAAATTTAATAAGGAATTAAAATATTGATTTAATTAAATGATAAAAATTACAGCAATGGAACCGGGAACCTAGCAACGTCGTTAGCGCGTTAAAGAAATGCCCGTTTTGGAAATTGGAAGAAAAAAAGAATAGCATCAATATGAAAAAAGGATAAAAAAAATGTTGTACAAAGCTAAAAATAGAGAACCTTAATAGATTTACTCGGTTCTTCTAATATTGAAAGAAAATAAAAAGCAAAAGAATAAAAAATATAGAAATGGCGAAACGTTAAATAAAACCAAACGATAACAAATAGTTCGAGCAAAACATTTTTATTCAAATAATAAATAAATAAATAAAACTTTTCTTCATGCAAGGAAAAAATAGATTGATTAAGTTTCAATTCTTTTTTTAAATATTTTACTAAAATAATTATTTGCATTATTTAAAATTAACATATTAAAAAGAAATTTTATTCAGTAAATAATTAATAGCAAACAATTTTAAGTAATTATTCTCTATATTTGAGTTGTTATTTTGCCAACAAACTCCACCCACCAGAAAACTGATCCCAACAACAAAATGAGCTTCGGTCGGCTATAGCCATCGGAGCTGCAATAGTTTTTGATAGGGTCAAGTATCCCTAACTTGACTTTTTCTAAACTATCTAAAAATTAAACCACTTAAAATTAAGATTCTGCATAACATAGTGCATCAAATTAAGGCTAGAAGTATGCTTAAAAAGCAGAAATATTTTAATTCAGCATACATTTAATAGTGTATGCTGAATTCCTATCCACTGAGGAATGAAAAAGTGAAAATTTACTTTTGTACTCCCAAAATATATTTACCAACATACCATTACGATGGCTTTTCAGCTTGGAATGAAAACCCCTTCCAATAGACCATACGACCAAAGGTCAAATGAAAATGGAACACAAAAATTATCAATTATCTCACAAGCTGAGAAAATCACGTAGGGTCAAGTATCCCTAGTTTCCCCTATATAAAACTGTTACTAAAATGCAAGATATATGTGCCACCACAGTTCCTAAGAAATCCCGGTTCCCGGATAGATCCGGGTATGTTCTTCTGGGCTCTTATTTTTCTATACATCTGGTGTATAAAAATATAATTTAGAAGGCGGAAACTTGCGGAGAAATTTTTTACTTTCCTAATAACATTTAGTGAAATGGTATAAAATGCATATATTTTTCATATAGTAAAAAATATAATTAACACTCGCATTTAATATATGAAACTTAGATATAATACTGACCTTGGATAACGCAATGACTATATAAACACAAATATTGTTTTAAAATAAGACAGACAACAAATAACACAAATCACTTATCTCCCTTCTAGAAAATCACAAAATGTACTGTCGCAATATGCAAACTTTTACACATTACAGGCAAAATTAAAGGTACTAACAATTTAAATTAGAGATGGTTTATTGTTTTATTGTTATTTCAGTTGCCAATAAAGCAATTGGTACCAAGAAATAACAATAGTAGTTTTTTTTATTTTTGTCCAGCAAGATTTATTAAATTGATCACTGTGCGACGGAAGGCTAAACGTTGCATGCATTGCATATTCTATAGTCCAACTTGTTGGATTAAAGCAACCAAATTCGGCCTGTAGTTACTTCCTGAGTAGTAGATGCTACTAACACATGATTTTCCAAAATATTAATTAGATTCTTAATTAATTCAAAAATAATCTTATTCTGTTTTTCTTCAATAACTTCGTAACATATAAATACACAGAAACCATTTTTACACCACTTTAAAATTCAACAAATTAATTTTTCAGTGATATCAAATTTGTTTTCGTGCAATCTGTTCTTAAATTTTAATAAATTTTTCAAAATCAGTTCGAAACAGAACTTTGTAACAATGCTTTTCTCTCGTATAACAGCGTGCAACAAAATAGCAAAATTTAAAGAATCGTTGTGAATATTTTGAGAGGTCTTTTGAGACTAAGTGAAAGGAAAATGAAAAATTAGGTTTCTTTTCAGTTTATTACCAATTAATGGTTTAGCATATTTTTTTTATAAATTTAATGTTTCCCAACATGATAATGGTGTTAAACTGGCATTCTTTCTGTAAACTGCGTGACATATAAATCGTTGCAAACAGAATGCAGCGACTGATGCAATCTAGCAAGACGAAGATAAGACGGAGAAATTAAGCCTAAAACATTATCCTGCTACCATGTTCAGGACTAGAGGTTCGAATCTCCTTTAATTCTTTCACTTTACCACCCAAGATTTACGATCAGATTTAATTTGATTTGCGAGATTATCGCTCCATTTCGAAGGTACAGGAGAGTTGTTTTGGCAGGACCACAGAGAGTGACCAAATGACGTAGAAAAAACTTGAGCCAGCGCCCAAACTTATGTCTTTATTTTTAACAAAATGCCTTTTAAAACGAAACTATGTTAAACTTAAAACTAAAAAAAAAACTTTAAAACAACGAAAACTATGTTCAAACGAAGAAAACTACAGTTAAACTGATGTCTACCTATATTAAAGAGGTCTTACGACATCGTCTGAGTCTGATCGCAGCAGTCCTAATGGGGAATATTTGAAGTTAAAGATTTTATTTGAAAAACTGTAGCAGACAGCGATAAAAAAAGTATGTTAGAAAGTATAGAGCACCGATTTAGTTTCAAATAACCTTCTACATAAGTCGGCAACTTAATTGAAAACCCTGAGATCAATGAGAACACTTACTTAACCTATTAGATCATAACTATGGAAATTCGTTATTGACGTAGTTGTAACGATGATAAGATATCAGCCCTTAACCTTCCAGATCTTTCAATTAAGTTATATGCGTACGTAGAGTGTTATTTTAAACTCAATTTGTGACGCCCTTTGCTTATACTATAAAAGATCCCTTTCGCTATCAGCTATAGTTTTCTAGATAAAACAACTACAGTGGAACCCCGCTAATCCGAACTAGTTGGGACTGGTGCCTGTTCGGATTACAAAAAATTCGAAATATCCGAAATTCCGATAAAAAAGAAAAGAAAAAGACGTGTGCTAAAAAAAATGCAAGTTATAAGTACGTACTACTGTGTCTTGAATTCTTTTATTCAAAAGCAATAAAAAGAGAATATGTCTCCCCTTTTCATTAGAATAATGGATGTGCTCTTGTACGAAGGGACCTTATCTTACGGCGAATTGCATTAGTTTCTTCAATGTGTACAAAATTATGCATGCTGAAAAAGTACTTTTTTGTTTTCAGTATGTATATTTAAATCTTTTCAGGTAATATTCTCAATTACATATAATTTTCGAAAATAAAATCGGTTCGGATTAACCGGAATTTCGGATTAGCGGGGTTCTACTGTATTTGTCTCCAAGATTCCCTGCTAGTGACGTTCAGATCAGTCTCAGACGATTAAACATGGACATTTTCCTTTAAATAACATTGTATACAATAATCTCAATTTCTTTGTTCAAATGTAATTTCGAGGTATAAAGGTACAGGTATTGTAGTAGATTTTATTACACTCCCAATATATCTGTTCTCTCTGTATTTGGAAATAAAGTGTGTCAGTAAAGTCATGGTGAGGCTTTTGTGCTTCCTAGTTCCGAACATAACAAAATGCAACTATGATACAACAAATGATATGCTTTTGGGAGTGTGATATCTCGGCCGAATTCGTAGATGGGCCTTCCAGCTTAGAAAGGATGGAAATGGTGGTGGTGGGGGATTTATTTTAAAATTTCTTATCTCAAATATAACGAAGTGTCTTGATTTGTTAATGAATTATTAATTATTCAAATTAATTAACAAATAAAATTAAATTTATTTAATAGACTAAATGATTTGATTTTCTTAAATAAATCTCAATCCCGAAACTATTTTAATATACCATTACTAGAAAAAAATGTCCCTTTAAAGGATTAAGAAACATGTTAACTTGCCTATTTTACCAAACGGCTCCATTTCCATTTATTCAAATACGAATTAAAATTTTCTGGGTGAAATTTTTTCTGGTGAAGGAAACTTGACTTCGGGAATGGTGACTCATGTTTTTGTAACCCAATTGCACCGAACATCCGAAGTGTTTACGGGCTTGGCGAAGATTAAATTTGTCCTGGTAGACCTTTCTTTGCTGACATGTTGAAGTTTGGAAAGTGGATGCCGTCTCATATGTCGTATTAGTCATCTGACCATGGTTCAAAATTACGAAGTCCTTCTCAAAATATCCCTTAAAACATTCAATCAGAGGAAGCGTTCTCCCGTATATTTAGTGTTCTCTTCTTGTGTACTTACACAATAAGGCGAATTTGGTGCTACTTACACAATAAGGCGCGTAATATAAAGAAATGCATTTTCGACGTATTTGACCAATTGAATTCAAAGTTTGATATACAATTATGGAGGCAAAACCCATCCAAATTTCATTTATCTTGCTTATTATTCTTTTGAGTTATCAGTCCGTTTTCAAGTTTATATGGACAGTAAACATATTGTGTTACTTACACAATAAGGCGCGTAATATAATGAAATGCATTTTGAACATATTTGACCAATTGAATTCAAAGTTTGATATACAATTATGGAGGCAAAACCCATCCAAATTTCATTTATCTTGCTTATTATTCTTTTGAGTTATCAGTCCGTTTTTAAGTTTATATGGACAGTAAACATAAAAATGGACTGATAAACATAAAAAAGGACAAACAAATAAACAGTCCACTCGTTGAGGGTCGTAGCCCAAAATTAGATATATTTAATTTTGGTGTTCAACTTAATATTTCTGGGCTAAATATCTCGATAATTGAGCTTAAAAATTTGTCCTTCTCCATAAAATGTATGCCTGAACGGAAGATTTATTCAGAAAAATGTATTTTGTAAGGAAAATGCAGCAAAGCATTAATTCGTTCCCTAAATATACTTTCTGCTCAAAATTTAACTATTTTTCCCTATTAGATATTTTGCTACTGAAATATTTTTTATAACTTTCCTAGATTTTTTCATTTATATATTATCTGATCCGACAATTTGGCGTTTCAGTCTCACGGCAGCCTCTAGTCTTAAAACAATCACAGAAAATAATCTCTTGCAGACAATTATTACGAAAGATTTTCACTACATTCTTATCTTATATTTGTGTTCGTAATTTGTTTCACTCGACTGCGGCAGACAAAAATATAAAATAAAGATTTCTCTTTCCAGAAAAGCCAGCTTGGAGAGAGATAAAATCGGGAAGAAACTGAAGACGTCTTCTAACTTTTCTTCAAACTGAAAGTAAATCTTCGGCGTAAAGAGAAGATAAAACACAGAAAAAAGCACACACAGAGAAAATGCTACTTTCACAAGATATTGTCCTTTTGTGATTGCTTCGGGGTTTTTTTATTCATTGTCCTTTTCCTTAGAATGATTTTTCCAGCATTTCGCAGTACCTGGGACTGAGAGAAGTCTCTCTCGAGTAACGGAAAAAGAAGAATCGGGGGAAACAAAGCTTTTCAGGAAATTCCATTCGTGTTGAATGGGAAGTGTACGTTTTTGGATCTGTGTGGTCAAGTATGCCAAAATAATAAAAATGAAAAAAATGTCGGTATTGTTGGCGTATAAAATGGTGCAGGATTCTTAAATCGGGAAGAATTTTCAGAATGCCTACGTAACTTGAATGAATGAACTCTCGTGAGATGTTTATCGGTGAGGAAAACTTAGAATGGATCAAAACGAGCGTGAAAATTCATCAGACAGTTAATTAATATGCCCAATTCAAGATATTTTGGTTTATATAACAATACTAAGAGCCTTTAGCAATCAGCATGTTCGCCAGAATATTGATTGCGTTTAATTTAAGTTATATCTCTTATGCATAATGTTCATGGTTTCCTCAACAAAGTAGTTTAATAAGCTAAGTAGTTTCCATAGAAGTTTAAGCATCGTTATTTTAGTATCCTTACGCCTGTTTTTGTTTTTGCAAACTATAAGCAGTTGCTAGATTTGACAAATTAAAAGCACTTAGGTATAGTCTTCAATAGTGAACTCGAAATTCGTTTTAAAGAGTTGGTTCCTGTTTGTATAACCTCATCCAATCTACCAATAAACAAACGAGCTCACTCTCATCCACGCTGCCGCCTTCGCAGCTTAATAATAAGAAAATTAAACTCAGTTCCCTGCGAGGAAAAGTATAGCAGGAAGATTCCCTTCCTTTTCCTCCATCACAACCGACAATTTTTACCTGTAGTTCTGACGAACCTTCGGATCGAAAATGACGCATCCTTTTAATTAAAATTCCTTCATACAAGTGAAGAGTGGTCTTTATGTCGTTTCATCGCAGATGAGATTCAGTATGAAAAGATGGGGGTTAAAATTATCTGTTGAAGAGTTAGGAAAGACCAGCGCGCACGAGATACGACGTCATGACTCGAAAGCAGGAAATTGTCGAGCACATCAAAGATTAGGACATGGAGCTCGTATATTTGTTTGTTTACGTCCAGAAAAATATTTTAAGTATCAATAATTCTTTCATGTAATGGTTTTCATATCTGTAGTTCTGACGAGACTTTGGACCAACGATGGCGGTCTTTGCTGATATCGCAGATGAGCTGCAATATGGAAAGAAGGGGGTTAAAGTTATCTGTCTAGTTTAGCCTTAGTTATACTAACGTCCAGTTTTGAAGCAACACGGGCTGGTTTGAGACGGACCTCGCAATTTTAAACCTGTGTTTGTGATGACAAGGACGACACCTGAGCCGACTCCATCTCCACACTTCCGCACCACACCAGCGGGAGGACGTTTGGCCCCTACGTGCGATTTGGCGTACAGTTTTTACGTACGATATGGCGGCAGTACAGTCAGTGGAATCGGGTTTCAAACCTGGAAGCCTCCGGCCCCGAAGCTAAGACCTTACCACTAGGTCACCGCGACCGTGAAAAATGTCTGTTGAAGGGCTGCGAAAGACCAGCGTGCACGAGATAAAACAATGTGACTTGAAAGCGGTACATGTCGCGTAAATCAAAGATTAGAATATTGAGTTTGTATATTTGCTTCTATATGTCTAGGATATATTTTAAGCAATAATAGTTCTTTGATCTAATAGTTTTTAGAAGAATATGGGGAATAGAAACTTGATCCGATATTGAAGTCTAGTTCTCAAATGAATAGGACTATCTTTAGGATGGGTTCTTAAATTTTTTGCGATATTTCAAGGTTGGGCTTCAATTAGTAAAACTGTCGATCATATTAAGCGAAATAAGTTTAATAAAATCAGTTTTTGATGAATTTAATGAAAAATAGATTTTATAAACACACTTTTGTTAGTGTACTAAATATCTCAATCTCTTCTTTTAATTATTTTCTAATTTTTAATCTTAAGACCAAGTGTTTCTGAAACTCACTATAAGTTGACGCCTCTGGTAAGGAATAGAAATTTAATCTTATCAATTAAAAACATAAAATTACGACCTAAAAGCATTAAAATAGTGCGCTGTCATCGAATGCACACAAATGTACAACATTTCTAAACTTCAGCACATTAATATGTGAGTTAAAAATCAACTACGAAATTCCATCTTTATAAACATGAAACAAATTAAGTTAAATAAAAAATTGATTGAAAACGAATACGATTGCATTTCTTATTCTTATTATTCTTATTCTTTCTTATCCTTTTAGTGAATGGAAATTATGAAAAGAATCAGTTATCATTACATTTAGTTTATCCATTCACTGTTTAAATATTCAAAGATTAATTGAGCATTAATTGTTCTGAATTTTAATAAATCTAAAACTGATTAAATCATTTTACTTAACTATTTTTCAATACAGCGATATTTTTTCTCTTATTAATTCGATCTGAAATTATACTATCTTCTACTTGAATATGGATGCGCATGTAGGAAGAACAAAAGAAAATTAGAGGGTGTTCAATTCTCTACTTCCTAATAATTTTAAAGATATTCCGCATTTTGTGTTTAGCCTCGAAGCGAGGGAAAAAATTTAGTATGCATTTTATATCTTTTACTTTTGAGGGATGCATTTTAGACCTTTTACCTTTGGCCTATTGGGTCCGAAATTTGATACAAATCGACAAAAACTGGTGTCAAAGCCACAAACCAAGTTTCATCCGCTTAGGTCGTTGCATTGTTCGTTATCCTGTTCACAGACAGACAAACAGACAACTAACCACTCGACCGAAGTGATCCTAACACAGATCTGCATTTCAGATGATGGCAAATTTCATTCATCCAGCTAATAGTGCTTTCGAGTTAAAGAGTTAATATTCACAAGGACAAAAACACAAACTGTGCGTTGACGTAATCAGATTTACAATTTTACTTCAAAATCCAAATACCAAATTGTATTTGCCTAGATCGTTCCTTTTTTTCAGTTATTGTGTCCCCAGACATTCAGAGACAAACTTTCCGCTCATTTCATTAAAAATTTGTTACAGGTTTACGGTTTTAGTTATTAGATAACATACCGAATGTGATTTTCCAAGCTCGTGCTGCTTTGGAATTATACTGTTCAGAGACAGACAGGCTTAAATTAGAAGGGGTTCAGAGATGTCTACAACTAGTAGATTCATCAAAATATCGACGTCAATTTTTTTACCTATTACAATACTCGTTTTCTGTGTCCTTCGTATACGAGAAATCAAGAACTACGCGTCGCTAATAGCTATGGTAGCCTGTCCCACGTTCACTTCAGATAGCGTAGTTGACAATTATTTAACAACAGGCATCTTATAGAAATTCATTCAAGACTAATCTGTGAGTCAGTGACAACTCAACGACCTTCTCCATGCTGGTGATGAAAAAAAAGCACACGGTTGGACTATGTCCAGTGTCCACTTGTGAGATGAGAGGTCACGGTTCTCGAGGGAGGTTCCTCGGCCCTGGAGGACGCCGGGTGGAAACCGACGGACCACAGGTTACAGCAACGGACTGACGATAGTGATTGTCTCTGGTGGGATGCTTTTGCTACAGAATTTTTTGAAGGGGATGCAACTCTAACATTTTGCTTAGAAGATGGACCGAAAAGATATACAATTGGATGTACTTTAATTCCTCGTTACTTTCGCAGTATATTTGAGGGAGATGTTTCTGATCTATCCTTTAATCTGAAACATCCTAAAGAATCTTTCCATAGTACCAGCATTACTTAGATTGTGATCAATGTACAATGATAACATATCATGCGAAACCTGTGTATAATAAAGGATTTGGTGGCCAGTATCCCAATGATCCTATTAAAGACCAAATAGTAAAAGATAATGCAGTTGTGCTCTGTACAGAAGGGAGATTAATTTTAGAATTTACTTTTGACGACGTTATGAGGATCAAATCCTGGAATTTTGCCACGCGTCGACCCTGGTAATTGGTTTCACGTAGCTTCATTGCTATGCAGATGTCCCTTCATAAGGAGGCTCAACAGCAAGATCCTGTTCTTCTAGTTCAGTTATCCAAAAATATCACTAGGCAAGGTTTAACTAATTTTACACGAAATTATTTACTATTATGTGTTATCTTAGAGTCAATGCAAGAGCTTATGTCAAGGCACAAAGCATATGCTTTAAGTCCAAGAGATTGCCTTAAAACAACACTTTTCCAAAAGTGGCAGCGCTTGGTGGCTCCTCCAGAAACTCAGCGTCCTCCTAGCAAAAGACGCAAGCGCATATCATCAGCAGCAATAGTGGGGGTGGGGGTGGGGAATCCTGGTGGAAAAAAGAAAAATATTTCATCTGGTCCTCCTAATTTTACCTTCGCATCTCAGGATGTGATGGTTGTCGGGAAGCCTTCCTTAATGGGTGGTAAATTTGTTGGAAAGGATGAAAGACTCATCACTAGATTAGAAAACGCACAATCTGATGCATCAACTGCGGCTCCTTGTGGTTCATCTGTTAATGATTTAGAAGACAATGAAGATCGTACTTCGAATCCTATAACATCAGTTCCAAGTACAGCGGTGGACCACCACCTTCAACTTGGTCTGGGCACCCATCAGCTGGTACTCCATCTTCTGAACGCACCAGCGTACAAAAATCATAGACTCAAGTTAGAAAAAGACTTTTTATCATTTTGACTTGCATCTTGGGAACTAGGAAAAAAGGGTTGAAACACTGGTGCGTTCAGAAGATGGAGCACCAGTGTTTCAGTCCCTTCTTCTAGTTTCCAAATAACAAATCAAGGTGATAAAATCTTCTCCTAATTTGAGTCGATAATTTTTTAAACAAAAACAAATCAAATTATATGTGACCAACAAATTGTAGCGGAAAATGAGTATGAAAAAATGAGTCTCAGTTAAAAGAGTTCAATAGTAGTATTTTGCAATGATATTTCATCGTGTTGAAAAGTTCATACGTTAGAATTTCATATAAAACAGCTGTTTTGAAACAGATGTAGTTTGCTTCATCTTTATTGAAACTTTATTTTAAGTCATATATAAAATTAAAGCAAAAATAATTTCATTCAGAAATTGAAAAATTGCTTTTTAGAAACAGTTTGTTTTTACTGTATCAAAAGAATTCGTTTTATCAGTATTTTTTTCTTGTGAATTTTATATTTTAGTATACTTTTTAAACATTGGAATTCTAATCAGGATTTTATTTTTATTATTTATTTTTATTATATTTTATTACTCTTGAATGAATTTTGGGAAGATTGTAATTCTAATCTGCATTTTATTTTCTTATTATTTTACCTTGTTTAATAAATTTTTCTGATGATTTTTTGTTAATATTACAAAAATATCTCATTTCTTTGCAATAATGCTGTTCTTTTATGGCGGGGCAAATCTATCCTAATAATGCGGCTGATCAGATGTAATGTTAGCTTCAAAATGAGTTCAATAAAAAAAAACTTAAAATGAAGTTCACCTATAGAGAATAAAATTAATGATGAAGATGCAATTAAATATAAATAATTGCTTTATATGATTTAATTACTGAGATTTGATTTTTATTAGGTACCTTGCCCTAGTATGTTATTTTGCATGGAAAACTTTTAAAGTAAATCATTGAATTTCAAAAACTTTTATTAATAACCAAAGTAGTGTAATCGAAGAATTTTAGTGTAAAAGTGTATTTAAGCACGTACAGAAAGAAACCACAGGCGTAGTTAATATTTGTATATAATAAACTGTTATCACCCATTTATAATGATAAAAGTTGTTTTGGCTCATGTTTAAATAATGCTGGGTTTACTTTTTCTCGGAAACATAGCTCTATTACTAAACTCGACTTTTTTCCTTTTTTTTTGCTCTCTGTAAGTTCTTTAATGTAATTATAAACAAATACATTTCATGTTTCATCAGAATTATTTTTTAATCCTTTCATGTATTAACGTTATGTCATGCTTTAAAGTAATTAATGAATGTTCCTTACATTTCATGGCTTAATATATGTGAATTTGTGAGTTTGTTTACATATATGAATATGCACACATCTCGCGTTTTGTCGCAGTAAGTTTCATCAGCAGTATGTACAAAACTACTTATTCCTGCAATTTCTTGATAAATTTTGAATAACAATTTATATATTACTTCTTTCGCATTCCAGCATTTTTATGCAAATACTAATATTCAATTCCAAAAGTGTTTCTATTTTTTCGTTGTTCCCTAAAGTTTCTCATATTTGTATATATTTCTTCTTTTACTCATAGTGCAGTTTGTTTGTATTTTCATGTCTTAGAAATAGAATACATGATGAATGAAATAGGTTTCGAAATAACTTAATACTCGTAAATTAGTTTGAATAGGGCACAGGGAATAAATAAAAAAAATACCTGATTATATTTTTGCTTATATTTTTTACCGTTTATATATTCATTTTATTCCCAATTTGTAAAACTTTCAGTAGTTAATTTTATAAGGGCATAATACATAAATAAATGGTTCTTAAGATTAAGAATAATAACTGCTAACTGCTAGTGAAAATATTAATTTTTTCACAATCTATTGTAAAACGACTGATGCAATAGATTTTTATCATTCTTTTGCTAGTGAAAAGCTCAGTTGTCTGTTCAATTATAGAGTCGACTTTCGCAGTACAGCTTTTAATTAAAAAAGTTAGCAAATTTAACATTTCAGAACTATTTAATTTTCCGAGACTTGCTTGCATGCTTTTATTTCAAATTTAACGGAAACATTTTGACATATTTTTATGAAAATGTAAACTTGCTTTAGAAATGACGAAGAAATAACAGTATGGACGAGTTTTCTGCTTTGTATGTTTACATTAAATGCCTGTACTACGTATTTCCGGTGTAATGCTAAATCAATGGCCCTTGAAAGCGGAAGTCCAACATACAAGCAGATAAAGCCAAGGTTTTTAATGTAAGTAAACAAACCAGAAAACTCGTCCATTAAAAAAAGCAGACGATAAAATAAGTAATCATGTAAAAAAACATGATAACGATATCATGCTCGGATTAGAAATTCGAACTTCCTTTGGGTTTTTTTTTCTTTTCATCTTTCTCCGAAGCATTTCATTATTCCTGACAGTTTCATGCGAATTAGAAGTGAACTTTTATATCTCCATAACACGGAATTTATGCCAGTGGAGATCGAACAGCTAACAGAGTATTCAGTTGCTAGGCGACAGAGTTCTCTATTGACAGATAATTTGCTCAGCTACTGGAACAACCATTCCAAACTCATACAGACATTTAGACACCTCTTTTGGCCTCAAGACCTGTGATAAATTATGGATTGAAGATAGATTAATTAAAAACTTTTCTTAAAATGTTAAGTTTTACTGTACTTAGTCAAGAAATTTCTTAGATAATAAGAGTATGATTCAGTCAGTTACAGGTAATTGATGACGTGATGATTTAACAAATTACAAAACCAAGTTGTGATAGAGATTATTGATATGATGTTGCTACTTAAAGAAAATCCAAGATAAAGATGGCTGAAAAAACCTTTTGACATAGTTCGGCTTCTGGTTTGTTTTGTTTCGTTTCGTTTCAAGAAAGTTATTGAAAAAAAAGCTGATATCTTTCGCGAGCTTTAGCTGTTAACGCTTTCATTTTACATTCAGCACTGGCCAACGTACATAAATTTTCAAGTTGTTTTATGAGTTTAAAAAAAATTTGAACGGATTTTTCAATTTTTTGCAAGATATTTTTATCTGGTGTGCGTTCATTAAAGATATAATGAACACGCAACAAATATAAATCGTAGAATTTTCATTTGTAAACTTCATGAACAGCACAGATTCTCATTAGTTGCAATATTTTTGCTATGCGAATCTCTTTTTCTTTCCAAATTATGCTCTCTGTTAGAATTTCTCGAATTGTATTTAGAAAAATTAAAGGACAACAACTGTCTCAAAATTTCCAGAAATAATAGGTATGCCATTGGCAGACGATAATTAATAAAACTTTGCACAAAAAAACAATAAATGATATTTAGGAACAAAATACGGCATTATATATTCTGTTAAACTTTTATAAAATATTTTATTTATGAAATATGAAAAATTAATACATTTTCAAGCTATAAAACCTAAGGAGCGCTTTCAAAATAAGGGAAATTACAATTATATGAGTTAAAGCAAATATTACCATCTTTTGTTTGCTCATAACTTTTGTAAACTCTAAAACACTTTTAGAATTTCCTTTCTAATCAGTTAACTGGGGTTGTGGAAAAGATGGTTCAACCACATTACATTTATGCCATGTTTCATTATAATTTCAGCTACCTTTTTGGAGTAACAATATTTTCTTATAATACCTGAAATGAAATAATTACGGAGATCCTTAGTGCTAAAAGATCCTCGTCGTTTCAATAATATAACTAAAGCGTTGCTTTGAGTAAAAAGAATACAAAAATTTTCTTTCAAAGAAGGTTATTTTACATTTCATCTCAACGCAATTCAAGACGTAAAAAGACGAAGTTGAAGAAAAAATATTCACCGTTTTTCCAATTTTTGATACCCTTTACAAGGGAAAAACTACAAATATCAATACTAAGATTTCAAAGAAAGCAAAAAAACCGTTCAACTTCCTCTTAGAGTTTGGTTAAAATAAAAAAAATGTTTATCAGCTTTGATTAATATCTGGTTTTTATGTAAAAACAGTTATTTATATCATTTTTTGGAAGAAAGTTTGTTGTAAGATCTTCCAAGTGCTTGTAGAAATAAGTATTTGATTATTTTTTCATTTCTAACTTCCAGCATGTTTCATTTTATTATAAATAAAATACAGTTAATTCACGAGAAGTCCCAGTTATCTTTATTTTCTTTTGAAACAACAAGTATTTAAAATATCTTCAGTTATGACAACCCGTATTTTCTATTTTCTTTGTTACATCATCATGCAGTAGTTTGTTCTGTTATAACCAATACAGAGGGACAAAGAATATAAAATTTATTTTATAACTAAAATTAATTTCATTTTAAAATACTGAAAATTAAAATATTTTTGAAACCACTTTAATATACTTTAAAAAGAAAATTTTCTATGTTAGATGTCTTATATTTTATGAAATCTTAAGCATTCTTTCAAAATATAGTTTAAATAAAATAAATGCGATATAATTTCTGAAAAATGCTTGAAAATTTAAATTTTTTTAACATAACTTATGCTATATAAATGGAAACAAGCTTTTTCCAAGTACTAGAACTCACAAAGTTCTGGAATTAGATTTATTCTTTATTATATAACTTTTTAAAAAACCTTACTGACACGTATACCTAGAAGCTTTCATTTCACAGTGAAAGTAAATTTAAATACAGCCTCAAGAAACAGGTTGGAAGGGCGAGAGCAATTTCAACGCATATTCAGAGAAGTCTAAAGCAATTGCGTAGCAAGAATATAACATAAGTGAAGAACAACATATTAAAGAATACAACGTTGAGAAATAAGAACGAAAGTCGTTCTTATTGAAAAACTTGCAGATGTTAAATTACTTTCTTCAAAATGACGACATAGTCACTCGCACAGTCTTTGGAATTTCCAAACAGCGAATAAGGCTTAAGAGCAGTGCAATGAACTTTTGCTTTCAACTGCTTTAGCATAGACACGGTAGACCGGGACAGGATTCGGGTCTGGGAGGGGGAGGGCTGAGGTCATTAAAATTTTGTATCGTAGTGACGAATGTCAAACCTCATGACTTATGTAAACCAAAACACTTTAATTTTACAGACTTTACTCACCTGACAATAAGAATCATAAAGAACACTACGATACTTCCGATAATTTAATAAAAAATACAATGAAATAACTAGCCAAAAAATGTTTTCGACCGCGTCAACGCTACAAATACAAGTGGAATGACTAGAAAAGCAGTAAATTTGTGAGCCTGTCAAGCCAGAAAGCAAACTTGTCACGTTTTTATTATTTTTTTGAAAAAAAGGGAAATCAAGAGCAAATCGTTGTAGTGATTTGAAATAAAATCAAGAATTCAGGTTTAGCTCGGGGGGGCTGCAGCCCGAGGGCCCCCCCCCCCGGATTCGCCACTGCGGTAGACTGAGCAAAAACAATGAACACGAACGATTCAACACAAAAGAAAATGACAATCGTATTAGTAAACTATGACAACAACGGATTTTTGGTAGTTTTGAGGTTTTGGTTCTCCAAAGATTGTTAACGGAAGAAAAGCAATGTTATAATCGCTTGCATCGATAGGAGGCTGATAGTAACCGATATATTCCAATGCAAAAATTAGAAAGGTATTCCGAACTTAAAAAAATATAAAAAAATTAGCTGCTTAGGCATTTAATGAAGGGAATTTTTGAGTGGATGCATTTTAACATTTCTTTTGTAATTCCTCGAATTTCGTTGAATTTTATTTTATTTAAAATACAATGTTCTAATTACTTTTCTAAAAATCTATCTTTCTTCGCAATTTTTTTCATTTGCTTTAAAAAGATCTAGAGTTTATCGTGGAAAATGTTTTCTTTCTAGTTTCACACAAAGGATGAGTTGATTAAAATATTATCTTGGACAAATACAAAGAGTTCCGTATCTCTCTTCCAAACGGTTGTAGTTCATAAGCCGCCGGATGTATATCACTACATCCTCCTGTAAGTATTGCAGAACTTTTTGCAGAAACATAAAGTATTTTTCTACGTCAATGTGTTCCGATAGAAGATATGGTCATAAGTACTCACTGATTATTCCTGCCAAAACACTGAGAAGCTTCACTGTAATGGTGCATAGCGCATATGAAACTCACAATCGCACACACATTTTAATTGTAGATATTAAATGCGTCATCACATGCGAAATTGCATTCACCCATGAAATGATGGAAAATTGCAGAGTGGTGTGGAAGAAAACGTGGAGGTTTTAAATCAAAACCATTTATTGCACATATTAAAAGAAGCTGAAAGCCATTACTTCGGTTTAAAAAGATAAGAACTAAAAACAATCAGGTTATATTCTCGAACCACATCTCCACTGATCTCTCTCTTTGGAATTACAAAAACTCGTGGGGCTAACGTATACGCCCGTACCCGACCTCACAACCAATGAAAAGCTTTCGGTATATATTATGATCGAATCCAGGCGTATACAAAAGACACAACAATTTGCATGAAAACAGAAATTATCTTTCCAACAATGAAAAGTAGATTTGTTCAATATCTGGATGCATCACTTTCTGCCAGCTGCAGAACTGTCTTTTTGTAAGACTAAGTGTGCGATGGTTAATAAGTAGTTTATGGGGGGGGGGGTGCGCTTTAGGTTTCCTTTTCGTTCATTGTCGCGTACAAATTATTTTTTCGGAAGGGTGGGGGTATTATATTTCGCACTCATTGTCTCTATGAAAATCAACGTCAAGAAAGTTTTTGTTCTTTAACTTAACAGATTTATTATTATCGAAATAGTTCCTTAAAGTTTTTAATGTTTGCAAATAAAATTTTATTCAAAATAAAATAAAATTTTTAATGGCTGTCTACCAAAAAAAAGTAAAGAATAAAACCAACAACCTATAAAAAGAAAAGGGTTATAAAGCGCAAACTTCTCCAATATCTTGGAAACTAGATTAATGTAAACTTTGTTTTCCATCAGTCATGATGAAAAAAATTAATTGCTTTAATTGTTTAAAGGTAATCCTAGAAAATACTTCAGACCTAGTTGATATTCAAAAGAATAAAACAAAAAAATTCAGAAACTGTTTTCTTTTTTTCTAATGTTATCTTTGGACAAAACAAAACAAAAGATAAGAAAATACAAAAAGTTAAAGAATAATACAAAAAGTGCTTTTCCAACTTTTAAATTTGATTTTAAAATTCAGGCGATTTTCTACCGAGTCAGTCAAGCAAAGTAAATTCAAAACATGTCTTGTAAAGAGAGAAACAAACCGTCTACATTCAGGTTTATTTTTCTGAAATTTTACTTCTTGTGACGGTCATTGTTTGAAATTCGAATTCTTTAAGTTCTAAGGGTTTCATACAATTCTCGATTTTATCGAGTAGCTAATTTGTATTTGTTTTTTAAAATAGTGTTCGTCTACAAAGATTTAAATAAATTCAGTAAGAAATATTTTATAAATAAGCGGTTACAAAATTGATTCATACACGATCACTAAGCCCCAATTAGTTTGAAGAGCCCGAGAAATTTTTCTGAGAGAATGCATGTAATGAAAAGTAAAAAAGTATCTATACCTCTTTACGCCGTAGTAAAAATTAAATGAATAAATCCATTCAACTATATCTTCTCAGCCAAATTTAGAGAATTTTCTTCTTACCTAAAAGGAATACAGAAATAAAGTATTTATTCAGAATAAATTTAATAAATGCAGTTTTCCAAAACACTTTAATTTGTGTACTAATTACAAAATTTTTTATTTTATTTTTTCTAGTTTTTAGTCTCTAATTTATAATTCATTTCCACAAATATTATAGAATCTAGAAATAGTATTAATTTCATTACTAGGTGGCGCTACGCGAATGGAATCAAAATGTAATTAAGTTATTCGATAAACTGATAATTAAATTATGAAAATATTGAAACTATGTATTGCCAGAGAGAATACACAAGTGTACAAAATTTCGAGACTCTAGCACAACAGAAAGAGAGTAAAAAAATCGACAACATAATTCCATATTTAGAAACATGGAATAAGTCAAGTGAAATCAAAGTGATTAAAAATACCTCTTTTGATGTTAAATATAACACAGCAATAACTATTTCTCTAAAGAGAAGATTCTATTGTTAATACTTGAGCTAATTTTTTTTACAATCGCATATTACTGGAAGATTCCTTCTAAGATTCTTCTGGTTTCTGAATCTTAATCCAGCTTCTAGTCTCAAAACAATGACAGAAAAATATCGTCCAGACTGTTAGAACAAGTGATTTCAGCTGTGGGGTTGTTTCATTCAAATTTTTCCTGCAAATTACAAAGACAAATAAAAGAAAAGAAGAAGTTTCGAAAAGAGGCAGTGTAGAGAGAGATGTGATTGGGAAAGAATTTGAAGATGTCTTCTAACTTTTCCTCAAACTGAAAGCAAATGCTCCGCCCAAACATAGAAGAAAGCACACACAAAGAAAATGCCACTTTCCTATGATCTTGTCCTGGTGTGATTGTTTCGAGATTTTTATTCGTTTCCCTTCCCCATAAAATGGTTTTTCCAGCATTTTTTTTGCAGTAGCTGGAGTCGGTTGAGGTTTTGTCATGAATAACGGAAAAAGAAGAATTGGGAAAGTATTTCTTTACATGAAATTCTATTCCATTTCTTCTGCTGAATGGAAAGTGTTTTTATTGTTCAGTTTGGTCAAGCAGGCAACTGATGACTTGCGAGAAAATTAAGATTGAAAAATTTTCAATATTCTTGGAGAACAAAATGGCACAGATCTCTGAAAATGAAAAGAATTTACAGGAATGTTCGTGCGGTAGAAAAGAATGTAATTTTGTGGAAAATACACGCAAGAGACTGTTTAAAAAGCTTTAATATTAAAGGAATAGAATGGACAGTACCTTAAAATATTGGTTCTTTACTAACCTACTTATATAATTCCTTTCTTGGTGGCATTTATCATCTTTGTAAGCCTCGGAAAAACTCTTCACCTTATGAATTCCGAGATACATTTTGTTGTAAAAGCATGTGCAGCAACCAATTAACCTCTTCACTTACAACAACGTGTCGGACACGTGCATCGAATTACAGAATTTTTGATATTTAAATTGGTAATAAAGTCAACGTAACAATTAATTTTAAATACAAAAATCAATCGGACACGTTTACATTACTAGAGCTTCTGGTGCATACGCTAGGCTTTCCATGCAGGTGAACTCTTAAAATTTGCTATTTCTATGAATTCCGTCATATAACAACAAACCACAAATGTTTCTGGTCATCCATCTTTCCATTGTTGCTTTTTCTGAAAGAAACTAGGGGCTAGCTTCTAGATGTTTGCTTTCTTTGTTCAATTGTCTAGAGCGTCTTTTTCTTGATTCTGGTTTTGAAAGAGGGTGAATATTTACATTTTCTTTTTGTCACTTTATTGTTTTTGTTTCAAAGGAATTTGTTAAGTTTTTTTCTTTTTTCCTTTTATCCTATATTCAGTTGTTGGACAGATTCATGCCACATAAAGGAATAAATTTTGACTATGGCCATTCCTTTATACAGAAAATTTGTCCAATTTAGAACTACAATGGCGTGTCGTCTCCGAAGAAGTATCGTCCTTCTGGTTCTTTTCCATTTTTCTTCCGTTTTGATTATATTTCTTACTTTCTAATTTTTCTTTTATGTGCTTTAATTATTTGAGAATTTCTTTTGTTGAATACTATAGTTTTTGTTGATTAATTTTAGGAAAATTTTGATGATGAAATCACTTAATGTTGCTGCGTTGAGCGTGCATAAAGGTGTATTGTTACCATCATTATTTTTGTTTACTTTTTCTATTTTAATATATTTTTTCTTTTTAACTTAATTTTTGATTTTCTATTATTTTTTCGAAAGGCTTGTTTTCAGTTACCCGTATAAAGTTAACAAAGTAAACGATAGGCTGGTGCAGTCTATAGGATAAACTCTTCAGTAGTCTTCATAAACATTTTTCTATTTCCAAAACAGCTAAAGGTTCTGATATTTTTGAGGTATTCAATATAGCAATGCTTCGCGAATCTTCTTTTGCAGCTGTCTCATTCAGCGCCTAACAGTTTTGAATTTAATTGGTTTCGAAAGTTATTATTTAAAAATATGTTGAAAGCAAATTTTTTCTCGTTTCTGCTGTTATATTAGGTTTCATTTAACCTATATATCATCAAATACACTTTTACTTTTAGCACACAAGTCGTGTGGGTTCATTTTACTAGAATCATAATTTTTTTGGAATCTAAAATTAGCTGTTTTATTATTGATAACTAATAGTTCAGTTATTCAGTTCTGTTGAAAAAAATGCATTTATCTAAAAATAAGAGAAACCTGGTTTTCAGAAAGAAAAATTAAACGGCTACAGACTGCGAATAAAAAGCCAGATCTCAAATTGGACCCTGATAATGAACACAAATCTTTTACTCCTATTTAGAAACTTCAGGACCTGAAAGTTTTAATTAAGGGTTTCTAACTAACTGCAACTGCCACCTCATTTTTCTTATCGGTTCTTTTGGTGAGCTCACAGTCATGGTTGTTAGACAAAAGTGAATTCGCATGATCTTCAGACAGTTAATGTCCTTGACTGTGGATAATTGATGCTCTTTTACTTTCTTCAAAAATCCAATGTAATAACTTAACATTCCGAAGATTTCACAGCTGCTGTTGACTCGTGGACGACTCGTTGCATTAAATATTTTAATCTCTTAACAGATTACATTTGCGCTGGCCTTTAACTTTCCTTAAACTTCGTTTCTTTTCGCAACCATTCCTTTTTGTTTCTCATTTTATTCCAAAATAATCACATTTTTGAAAAGACTAAATGATATATAATTCAGCATCTGAAAGACGCCATATATAGATGACGTGCCTATTTAAAACTAGATTCTCGATATGTTTTCCAGTTAATTAATGTAAAATTATCGATTTAAACTTAATGGCTCCTATATTAAACTTAATGGCTTCACGTACTGTAATCGTTTGCTTTTTCGACAGCCAATGGTTTTTTAGGTTAAAGACCGTGGCATCACGTTATAGGCAGTCACGTGTCGTAATTGCTTCAAGCCTCAGTTTTAGGCGCGAAAGTTCTTAAAAGTTTCCTCATATATAAAACATATTCCAGAAAAAAAAATTCAATAAATGATAAAAATGAACAAGATGTACAGGATTTAAAATATTTAATAAGTGTAATAATCCAAAAAATATTCTATTGTTCAAAAGCATTCTGTACTACTATGTTCAGAAAAGTCATAAACTTTTAGTTTTAAAATATTTCTTTCATCATCAAAATTTATTGCAGAATTAAAAATGGTATGGCCCAAAATAATATGGTAAAATTAGATGGCAAGATAACATATCTTGAGTGTTAATATATTCTTTTTGTAAAAATTTATGGCAAAATTGGAGTATTAAAATTATCCTTGCATTTAGATGGATATAGTTCTCAAATACATTGATGTAACTATAAAAGTGTTCATTATGCAATTCATTTATACGATATTTTTCATTAAAAACAGCATTTCAAGGGGTATTTTGACAGAATACAGATTTATTAAATTCCATTCAACGCAAATTTTGAATGGAGAAGTCTATTCATTAATTTCAATTTTTTATCACAGATTGGAATTTTATTTATCCCTTGTTAATATGAAGTATGATTAATATGCCGAAATGATATACTTAAACTTAATGTTTTACCTTTCTAAAATCATTAACATAAAAAATAGTCATTTGAAAAAGTCGGCTTTGGAAAGATAATTGTTGAAATGATAGCAGTTTCAATAAAACATTTAAATCCTACGATAATTTCCGAGCCAAAATATTTATTTAGTTACGAATTATGATCCAAGACCTTGACAATATTCGGGGTCTAAGCGATTTTTGTATAAATATAAGAATTTTATTAGAACATATATTTTCAGGAATTATTGTTTAATTTAAAGATTACATAGTAATAACTAGTTACAATCAAACAATTCACCAAATAATGCTTTGAGAAAAGAAATAAAATTACATTTATCCGTAATACATAAATATATTAGATAATATCGCTTGTCTATCCTCATATGGATAGTCCATATAATAAGAACGGAGTGTTCTTCCCTCGACATCCAAGTACGTCCCTTTTTGTGTTTATCTTCGTCATATATCGAAGATAATCTTGAACTTCTTGTCTTAAACGATTGGCCCGAACCTGTGGCCTAGTGATAAGGCTTCGCCTGCGGAGACGGAGGGTTCCAGGCTCGAAACCCGATTCCAGCGAAGAGCCGTCCTGTAGAGGCCCGCACGCTAAATCATATGTAGTGGCCAAATGTCCTCCCTCTAGTGAGGCGTGGAAGCTTGGAGAGGGGCACCAGCACAAGTTCCTCATCCGACCTCAGTTCAAAATTACAAGGTCCATCGCAAACTAACTCTCGTGTTGTTTCAAAACGGGACGTTAATATAACAAGAGCAACTTACCAGGTAAAATCAAGATTTGAAACGCATTTACAGTTTTGGTGTAAAAGACCACACACCAAATTTTATCTTTCTAACTTGTATCACTTTTGAGTTATTGTGTTCACATACACTTGAATAGATAGACCTGACAGAAAATCAATTATTGGTGGATTTGGATCAAAATTTAATATATAGAATATCTATTAATTCTAGTGATAGAACCATAAGCCGTATTTCAGCAATCAAATTCATTGCGTTTTTTGAGCCATCATGTTTGCCAGCACACGAACGGACCGGTAAATATACTTCTGTTTGAGAGCTTCTACCAAAATTTTATGTCATTTTTGTGTAAAGACCACGTGTAAAATTTCATTTGTGTTTTCGTTTCTTTAAATTTGTTTATATACACAAATACGCAATTCCAGAATTGTGTTTTTCGGACTCAGGTAGGTCTAAAATGTAGAGATTCATCAAAATATAGAAGACGACATTTTTGACGATTACAATACCTTCTCTTTGTATATTTCGCATACGAGAAAGTAAAAATCACGTTATTTGAAGATTCCATCTAACTTCAGGATAACTTTATATATCTTATCCCTGACTCCAGACTGGTCTTCGAGTTTCAAGGAAACTACTAGTCTTAAAGGAATAGCGGAAAACATCATCCTAGCAGATTGTTAGAACAAGAGATTTTAACTATGGGTCTGTTTTACAGGAATGCGCCTTACAAATTTTAAAGACAAATAAAAATAAGAAATTTTGTTCCGAGAAGAGCCAGCGTGGAGGGAAATAACACCTGAAACAAATTGAAGATATCTTCTAAGTTTTTCTCAAGCTGAAAGTAAACCTTCCTTGCAGAGAGAAAATACAGTAGAAAAAAGAATATAAAGAGAAAATGCCACTTTTCCTCCAAGATCTCGTCCTTTTGTGATTGTTTCTAGTATTTTATTCGTTGTTCTTTTCCGTGGAGTGATTTTTTAGCATTTTCCTGGAACTGGGAGAAGTCCTGGAACGGAAAAATACGAATCGGGAAAACAAAACATTTCTAGAAAATTCCTTTCCCATTTCTACTGCTGCTAGGAAACTGTGCGTTTCTTGCTCTGTTTGGTCAAGCATATGACTGATTTTCGAAATAATTAAATTGAAAAAAAATATGTGTTCTACTGACACATAGAATAGAATTTTGTAACAAGAGAGAATTTTTGGCATTTTCTTGCGATGAAAAAGAATTAAAGATTCATCAAAATCTCGAGTTCGAATTCTTTTTTATTGGCGCAGCTTGGCCAATGCTGGCCCTTGTGCCTTAAAAAATCGCTCCATAAATCAATGATTCTATCGAATTTTGTGATAATTGCAATTCTTTCCCATCGTTGTACTTCGTATACGCGAAAGTAATAAGTGTTCTCATAAAAAAAAAAGCTGCTATTTTCCAACCTACGCTTTGCATGCCAATAAACAATCCTAAAGGGTAAACAGCGCTGTAATAAATTAGCAAAATATCTGAGACACGATAAATCCAAAGAAGAGTTATTTTATTCATATTTTTCCGAGCATTTTATTATTCCTGACAGCTCCTTGAGAATTAGAAGTGAGCAGGCCCATTATATCTCCATAACAGAGAATCTATGTCAGGGAAGATCGCTCAGAAAGAAAATGACAACCGCCAGAGTGTTCGGTTGCTAGGCGACCGGCTTCTCCGTTGACAGATTAATTGCAGAGCTACTGGACCAACTATTCCAAACTCATACAGACATCCAGACGCCTAACTTGACTTCGATACTTGCGATAAATTATGGATTACAGCTATATTAATTAAGGATCTCTCTTACTGTGAGTTATCCGAAAGCGAAAGTAGATTGTATTGTGTATTTATCTTGAATTTAATTTCTGAGCTGCTGAGAAGATAAAAGGAACTTTCTTTCGTATGATTTAAATTAAGAATCGTAATCCGAAACTGTAGATATTATTGTTCTTTTCGATGTAACTTTTATTCAGTAAAACTTGCCTTACAATACCAAAAAAAAAAGACTTGTGCTTGAAAAATAGTTCAATGAATAAAAGCACAAACATTTTCATTTAAACTTAAAATTATATTTCAAACTAAATGTAAATTATCATGATTTTTTAATAAAATGTCTAAAAAATTAAACTTGCTCAAGACTTACTGAATCCCAAACCCCTTTAGAACATAAGCATTAAAAGAAAAAAACAACGAGAATAAATGTTTCCATTTGAGAAATGGAAACGAAAAAGAAGGTTAAATATTTATTTTTCTTACTTAAAGCAGACGAAAAATACGTTTAATAGATAAAATACGCAAGAAATTTGAGTTCAAATTAGAAAAAGAGGTAACTAAATACGAGAAAAAAATAATCGTTAAAATGTTGCAAAAAATATTTATTATACAGATGTCAAAAAAGATATCGTCTTCTAGCGTTAACTATTCAGAACTAACTAATCCAGGTGTTATTATGTATGTATTTAAAAATCAAACACTTACAAAGTCAAGTTTTGCCGTATTAGGTAAAAAAAAATGGAGAATATTAAGTTTATGATTCAATTACAAAGAATTCATGGGACAGTGCGAGAAAAGCAAATTCCAAAATTTGACTGAAATAGTCATTCGAACTAAAAATATCTGATTTGGTGTTTATGAAAATTGAAATCTAAACAGGAAAATGAAACGAACACAAGTGAAATGTTTGTATATTGATTCGTATGCTACCGTTAAAGCCTGTAATTTAATTATTTTATAGAATACTAAGTATTCAACTAGGTAATTCATGAAATACCTAGTTATTCTTTGAAATAACGCACACACTAAAACTGAATATTTGTACTAAACTTAGGGCCAATTTATTTACAAGTTATCTGAGTTTTATCTAAAATTAAATCTTTTAAATATAAAAGCTATAGAAAATCATGAAAATTCAACTTTACAAAATTGAATAGAAAATCTTTCAAATTTTAAAATTGGATAAGATCTGCGGCTGATAATTCCCAAAGTTATCATGAAAAAACACCAAACTTTCGAAATCATAAAACAACAGTGACAACCTGATAGTGGAAACGATAATTCTGAACGCTTTGAGTGCATTTTATTAACTATTCTAACTGATAATGCTTGTTTTCGTGACACAATAGTCAAAGTCAATTTCGGCCACATGTTATAAGTAGCAAACTTATAAGAAAGTTAACTAAGAAGTCTGAGGTAGAAAGTTCTCGATTTCTGTATTGAATAAATTTAATTTAAAAAATTCTAAAAACACTCTTTTATTATTACTCAACTTCAAATTTTATTTTATTTATTTATTTATTTTTTACATTTTAATCTTGAGATCTATTGTTTCTCAAACACATTACCAGGTGGCGACAAGGGTATGAAATCAAAATTTTATTTAATTAATGATTCATTTTTAATTACGCGATCTGGAGATCTTAATATTATTAAAATAATGTATTGACACCGAGAATACACAAGTGTACAGAATTTCAATCTTCAAGCACATAAGGAAGTGTGTGAAAAATTGCTTAAAAAATTCTCCATCTTCACAAATATGAAACAAGTCAAATTAAATAGCAGGGATAAAAAAGCATAGGTACGGTAGCACAGTAAATCAACCAAAAAGCATTTAAAAATTTATCTACTCTAAACTACCATCATTGATTTCATTATTCGAGATTACTAAAACACAGTAAAATAAAAGCAGTGAGTTTTAAAAATACATAAACCAAATACATATCTAAATTCGGTATATAAAATCCAATCTCAAAATCAAAACATTCTTTCTTTTAAAAAGAAACCAATATCTTCAACAATTTAGTAAAATAAATAAAACCTCATCCAGAAGCCATTTGTTTCGTTAATATGGCAGAAGCAGAAAATTCTGTGATTCGAAAACAAGTATTTTGAGTAAAAGATAATACAGCATAGCAATAATCTTTCCCTTTCAAACGGAAAAGAACATATTGCATAAAGGGAATCGAATTTGATGAAAAATTCCGTCTCAAGGATTCTTTTAGTTTTGTCAGAAATTTGTCTTTTTGTGTTAATACTGTATGAAAGACAAGTTCCAGACGATAAAAAATAAACGAGATTATAAATTTTGTTTTCATATTTTCTAGAAAACTTTTATATAATATAAGAATAATATTAAATTTTCTTATTTTGATACTTATAAGAAAACAATGGGAGTCGTATTTCTTATGATAAGATAATAACAACAGATGCTGACAGATATATAAAAACAAACACTTTATTTTATCGTAAGTAAAATCATTTTTATGTTTTTCAGAGATTCTACTCATAAACATAAAAACACATCTGCTCTTAAATGCTAGAAAATTATCGATATGAAAGAAAAGCACGTTCCACTCATAGTTCAGTTTTACACTTGAGCTTTTTAAAAACAGTATGAAGGAATTTTTCATTTAGGTCATGAGTGCCTACCTGGACAATTTTCTAAATCGCTGAGCAATTTGCGTTTAATTTTTTCAGCGTTCTTCCAATTATATCCACTTTTGTTGAGTTTTTGAAAAAAATGCATGACTTTAGATAAGCAAATGCAGCAATCCAGTATTTTTTCGTGACATCAAGAGTTACTTTTTTAAATGTATTTGGTTATTTTTTTTATCAAAAAATAATTTTTATCAGTTCTTTTTACAACATCATTAAATTAAAAAAGGTAGCAATTACAGTGAATTTTCGTAAACATAGCGTAATTTATATTTTGAATTTTTAACTCATATTCTTCTTATGCACGACCAAATATTTTTCGTTTTTAGGAATGAATTATTTTCTTCTCAGAATTATATATTCTTTGTCTTTACCCAGGCCTTTTAAAAAAATCTTTATCCTAAGCCAATTGTGAATCAATGATAAATTTAAAGCGCAAATCCCAGGTGAATTTTCAAAATAAGTCAATTTTGACAATTAATTTTTGAACACTTTTTACTTCTCATCCTTAAATTTCTCTTGAGTTTGCTAAGAAATGTTTATGCATAGATCGCATTTCCAAATGCATAACTTTAGATTAGCAAATATATCAATCCAGTATTTTTTGTGATCTCAAGAGTTACTTTTTTATTTTATTTGGCTCCTTTTATCAAAAAATAATTTTTATCAGTTCTTTTTACAAAATCATTGAATCAAAAAGTTTTTAAAATTCAGTACGTATACTGAATTTTCGTAAACACAGTGTAATTTATATTTGTAAATTTTAACCCACTTTCTTCTTATGCACGAGCAAATATTTTTCGTGTTTAGACCAAATTATTTTTTCTCAGTATTTCATATTATATGTCTTTATCAAGGATTTTTTTGAAATGTATCCTTTACCAATTGTGAATTAATGACAAACTTAAGGCACAAATGCCAAGTAAATTTTCAAAATAAGTCAATTTTGACAATCAATTTTTGCTCTTCATCCTTACATTTTCTTTTAATTTACTGAGGCATGTTTATTCAGAGAATCCATTCCCAAATTTGAAAAGAAACCTTATAACGGTTGCAACTGAGTTTAGTTTGGATAACCGAGTTGGCCGTTCAATAATATTAGCTCGAAATGCATGCATTTTTTCAGGAAATAAATGGGCAACACGAACTAAACTAATAGATTTTAATTAAAATTAAATGAATATTTACTGTTAGTTACAGATATACAGCTGCGGACTGGCCAGGTTGCCAGCTTGCCCGATGGCAAGTGGGCCCTTTGCACATCAGTCATTATGGGCCCAGTGCGAGAGAGAGAGAGAGACGGAAAAGAAAGAACTCTTTTTCTAGCAAATTTCCTATGTTCTCTCACACTTAATTTTCAGTTTGGTTACAAAATTCTCAAAATAACGGTATAGTTCCAAAGTATACTATACTCCCACCAAAATTATTTCCAATTCAATCATAGATTTCACTCCTAATAATGCGTATAATACTTGTAAACTGTAATTAATTATACTATACGTAATAGATTTTTATATTAGGAATACAATATTTTAACTTATTAACTTTAATTTATTGTATTTAAAAATAAATAAAATTATATATATATATATATATGTATATGTGTGTGTGTGATATTTTAATTTTTTAACTTTCTTAAATCAATTTTTAAACGAAAACATCATTTTAATTACTTCTACTTCCATCGTAATAAGCTCATTACAACTTTCTTTTCGAGTCACGAGTCTTTTCCGGGGAAATTCCCTTATCTGGGTACTTAAACTTCCTATCTGCCCTTTTTGATTCAAGCATGTCAGCTGACAACAACAATGCGCCGCTCAGGCGTAACCTTTTGAATACTGGTCATTGAGCTACGTAAAAATTGAATCCTTTACCCGTGAAGAAATAACCTAATATGCTCAATGACTGAATAAAAGAAGATTAAGCCGAATATTGTCCCTTCCATGACAAAATAGACTACACCTCGCCTTTCTTAAAGCATGATATTATATATATCATGGCACTGTAGATATGAATGGGTCTCCATTGACTCCTGGCAACCAATATTTTCAGATCCAGTCCGCCACTGCAGATATTTCAGAAACAACATGTTTACTAGTTAGAACGACCAGACGCCATTCAGCCCGTCTTACAACCAAGTCATCTTTCGTCAACAAGAGTGAAGGGTAGTAGGCAGCGCCATCTGGTGGATAATTATATTTGTTATAACATCAAGCAAAAAATTTGACATTATAGAATTTGCGAAGCATTTCTAAACAGATGAATATTAAAAATCAGTTCATCAAGAATATGAAACCAGACATGCGTATGCTGTGATACTATGGGGATAAGTAACGACGTATCGGCAGTTATAGACATTTTTTTCCCATATGGTATGAAGGATCAGAGATTAACAGTATTATATCGGGTACCGGACCAATACGTTGGAAATTACAAATTTCGAGTAAAACCACTGTCCTTTATATAATTTTCTAAGGTGAAAATGAATGACAAATTGAAATTCCTTTACTTAATTTTTAAAATTTCTGAAATAATGCTGTTAAATTCCTTAATATTTTTAAATATATACTACCAGATAGAATTCATGAAAATTCTTTGCCAAAATATGTCTCTGAATTAAATCAGCAACACAAAAATAAGAAAATGTGAAATCGAAATATTTGTCATATTTAAAATGTTTCCGGAAAGCTTGATGGATGTAAACAAAACAGTTTTCAACAAAGCAAAATAATTTGAACTTCATTTAATAATTACTGTTTAGATTAGATTTTTTATTTTTCAGCCTTGTTAGAGAAAGTCTTATTTAAATTATATTAATATATTTAAAATTTACAATATATTTAGTTGATTTTCTTTAATTTATTAGCTAATCACAAACAAGCCATCACCCCGCCCGGCCTTAGAAACCCGATCTACGTTGAATGAACGCCCGCCATGACTTCATCGGGTAGTGTTTCCCCGCATAATAGCCCCCACTACGAGTATGCGATGAATCCACCCCCCTCCTTCCGTTTAACCGGGGTACGACCGTCATCGGAGATGGGCCCTAAGAGCCACCCTATCATTAGTTTATCCACCTTGAAAGCGAGAACCTGCTTACTTATCCGGAAGCTTCTCACCCGTGAACTCGCGGTGCCCCCCGGTGGGATTATCCGCTATTATTTTGTTCCCTAATAATTTATAACTATTTATTATTTATTCTAATAATTTATTAGCTAAGAAAAAATTGCTTGAATTTTTAAATATATCCCAAGTATAAAATAAAGTCTCAGAAAATAAATTAAATATAGTCTCAGAAAATAACGTATTTGATATTCCAAATGGAAAATAAATTTCAGAAATTGTCGCCTTTTTCTATTAATTTTAATATGCTAATATTAGGATTAAACAAAACAAAATAAAAGTAAACGCGAAAAGGAAAACTTAAGGAATGGGGTCAATTCGTCCATACATAGTAAAAATAAAGTAATCCTTCACACTTCAAATTTTACGTCTTTACATGATAACACTAAAGTAACCCGTCACACTTTAAATTTTGAATCTACTACGCTTTGCACAATTTCTGCTTATAATGATAAGAAAAATTATTTCACTGATAGAAATAATTGCTTCTTTTAGCTCTATGTTTTCCTTCTTAATATAATTATAACTCATATAATATAAATTAAATAAGGGGTTTTTTTTGTATTTGTTCTGAGACTTTGAGTACTTTGTAAACTTGGTTTAATATCGTTTACTATTTCTTTTCGAATTTTTTGAATTTTTTAGCCTTATTATAGTAAGCCTAATCTAAATTATAAAATGTTTTGAAGGATTTACAATATATCTAAATAATTTTTCTTAAATTAATTTTTCCTAATTTCCTTTTTATTTTTTTACAAATTATCCAATAAATATGTATACCAATGTGTTGGTTATCATTATTAGAGAGGCATCAAAGAAGTCTGATGAAAGTTTGAAATTCTTCTAAAGTTTTTAGTCCTCAATTCAGGATTGTTAAGTAGAAACTTCAAAAACATTAAACAAATCTACGTCCAACTGCCTTTCTATTTCTTCTTGTAACAACCAAAAACCAAACAATAAAGAATTTTTTTACTCAAAATGCTTTCGCAAAATGTAAACAATGTGAATGATGTTAATGACAGACGCAACCAAGCTAAATGATGCAGATGAATATTTTAGTCGTGTGATTTTTCTACACTTTAGCGAATTTGTCCTATGAACGTAACGTCACATGAATTACCTGATTTGATTTTTCATTAAGAAAAAATTGGTTTTTAACATTTGAATTATATCTTAGATTTAAGACGATTTTCAGACTATGCCCATGAAGCAAAGTAAATACAATAAATGTCTACTAATTAGCAAACTAAAATTTTGCTAAGAGTTAATGAAATCTCTTTGTCAAAATATCTACTGAATAAAACCAGCACTTTATAAAAGGGAAAAATTGAAAATTCACATATTTCCAATATATAATATCTTTCTGGAAAATTAGATTAATGTAAACTTTTAATGTTTTCAATTGATTAAAAGATAATCACAACGAATACCTCAAACGCATTTACTATTCAAAAGGATACAACAAACAATTCAAAAACAGCCTTCTTTTTCCGACAAACATATTGGAACAAACCTAAGCAAAATAAAGAAATACAAAAAATTGTAGAATTGTTTCCTTGAAAGAATGTTTTTTAACATTTCAATTAGATTTTCCAATTCAAACGGTTTTCAGACCGTCAAGCAAAGATCATAAAAAAACATGTCCACTAAAGGGAAAAAAACTCCGACATTCTACATTGTTTTTTTGAAATTTCACTTCTTGAGAAAGCCATTGTTTGGAATTCCAATTATTCAAATTCCCGGAATTTATAAAAACGAACTGGTTTTACCGAAATACGAAATTGTCCTTAATATATAATAATCTAATAGAAACTTTAAAAGAATTCATCAAACAACAAGAGATGTTTCGTAAACATTCTGTTAGAAGTAGTTTTGCAAACTATCAATTAATTCAGAAAATACATCTAAATTCTAGAATATAATGTTGAAAATTTCTGGACAATATATAGCTTATTTCTTTAAATCATAAATCTTCGCAATATGCTTATCATTTTTAATTTTTTAAATAACTAAATTTCAGTTGTAAATTACATTAATTATTTTTAGTGGATACTTCTGTAATTATATAAAAGAAAAAAGAAAGCATTTAAACTCTCGTAGGATAGGAATGAATGTTCAAAATTAGAAGAAATCAAAAATTGGCCAAAGGAAGTTCAAACATTTTTACGAGTAAAAGATATAGTTTCCTTTCATGTGTTCTTCCCTAAAGACATCCTTCTCCTAAATTATCAACAAACTTCCTGAAAGCATTGACTCAAATCGTATATTTGTTTGAAATAAGTTTTGTTAAATTGTTTAATTTTAATTTTTAATTTTGTTGTTTAATTTCATGAGAACAGATCTCAAAAAGCCAATGATTTTTCTCTGTTCTATCCTAATCTAATTCTAATTCCTCTAATTCTAATCTAATTTAATTCATATTTCCTCTTAATTTAGGTCTGAATTAATATACCTTTCTAATAACTAATTCTTATTAATTATTGATATATTGTAATGCCTGTTTTCTAAGATATAATTTTTTACCTTATTTATCTATGTTTATTATCAATATTTTATTTTATATATCTTTAGTAAGACTCATTATTTTTGATAGCCCAATGATAGAATTAAAAATCTTATTTTTGGAAAGAACTTTCGAATTGCTTGTATACTTAGAAACTGCCGTTGGGTAAAACGCACCTCTTTCTTTTAATAAATTTGGTTTCAAAGCAGGATAAATATAGTTTGTACATAGATAGATATATTAGAATGTCAGTATTAACTATAATTTACATTCTTTTATATGTAAAAAGTAAAAGTAACTCCGAATTACTAAACAAAATTTAAAAATTAAAAAGATCATTTTAAAATGAATGTTCGCGAATTTTCTTTGAGGAATTCTTTTGCCAACCAATCATATCAATTTATATTGATTCCAAGCATAAACAAGCAATTCAAAAAGTAAAGCATCACTTTGATTAAATTATTATCAATAACCGATCAATGATAATTACTTAAACTAAATTCAAGTATAGTTTTTGAATATCATCATCTTTACAAAAATAAAGAAATATAAAACTAAATTTAAAAAGTAGGGGAACCCTGGGCAAAACAGAACTACGGAGTAAAACAGAACTCCATCATTTTTTCACCGAGTTTTGGGGAAATTAGTAGAAACGCCTGGAATTTCATAACACGCCCTACTGTACATGATTGAACTATCAAAGTCCC
>BGPR01015594.1:0-13323 GCA_013235015.1 Araneus ventricosus | reverse complement strand
CTGCCGCCCCATAGCCCCCCTGGATTCGTCACTGCCTTTGATAAACCAGAAAAATGTTTTCTACAACGTATAATACTTTTTGTTGACATTGCTTAAAGAAAAATGTGAAAATCCAAACAAAAATTTCATAAACAGTTGATACTTTCATTCTAGATAAACTGTAAATAACTCATCTTGAACTCAAAAACCCATCTGTTGAACATCAGCTGACATCTTCAGCTTATTTTAAATTAGCTCAAATATTGTTTTGAATTCAAAACACAAGAGCAGCTTATTTTTATTCAATTCCAAAATAAGGGGATAAAGGGAAATAAATTACAGTTTTGTATTAACACTTTTCATTAATTTTTACACTTTAAAGTTTTATTATTATTACTGAACTAGAAAATCACCTGTCATGGTATTACGCATACAAATTGCCTCTTGATTCGAGAGATTTCCCGTCAAATTTGACGTGTTTAAATAGATATATATGCGAGATAAATGTTGAACATTGATTGAAAATAAATAAAATAAACACATGTTTTATGACAGGATATATATTTTTTATTTACATATTTCTTTATTCAGAAAACCTCTTGGTAAACAACATTCTGTGTGAAGTATTTTTTGTTGTTTAGCAATTTTCCTTGTACTTCAGATGTCTAATCAAAACAAAGCACTTCACTGCTTGTCAAATGTTGCCAAAAAAATATTATCAAATTATATCATCATGATTGCAATAAATAAGCAGATGCACCGTGGCGTCCAAACTACATCATGCGTATGATATACCACTGACGTAATTTATTACTTTCTATTAAAAAACGGAAATTAATTTGAAATATATGGTTAATATAATTTAAAATGTCTCGGGAACTATTGATCATAGAGAGATAAATTTTATATCAATCGATAGAAAATTTTATCTCACTATTTTAGAGCTATTAAATTTGAAATTGGAACCACAATTACTCTTTTAAATTTAAAATTACTGAAATTTAGGTTCTCTAACAATGAAATAATGCTGTTTAACATCTCGCAGTGCTATGGCATGAGTTTTATTGTTGGTAACGTCAAAGCGTTACTGAGAGACAGATCTGGGCTATTATATTAGTAATTTTATGAAACATGATAAGTTTTCATGGCGGCAAAAAACTTTTTATTCAGAACAACATAACCTTCTAAAGTAAAGTTCAAAAACGTTCAACATAAAACCACAGTAAAAGTATAGGGAATGAAAAAACAACACTTTCAAAGATTGTTTACTGACTAGCAGTTAATAAGCATTAACCCTCCTGGGGTCAGGCCCGAGAAATCAGTGCGAACTTTTCTCCTCCCATAACGGCAGACCCGATACTGTCTCGGGAAAGAAAAGTCCCTTATAAGTGTCAGTCCCGAGATTTTCTTTCTACCAGTTTTTCTCTTCCCCCCAAGTCTCACGCGGCGACACAATGAGAAGGAGTGTCTGCGGTTAGGGGAGTGTCAGCTTCAATAGATCTAATCTTTCAACACATATTTCGTTTAGCAGCGTAAAATTAGGACCAGATATCCATGGCCCAGGAGTAAAATCGAAAGCGCACTTTTAAGTTGCTGCTGTTTAGATTTAGAGAGTAGATGTGTATCCAAAATGAGTGTCAATTAACGAGCATAAAATTGAACGCTTATAAACCTTGAATTTACACATATACGCATTATTATTAGCCTGATCTATAAGATTATAAAATTTTCTGACTTAAGAAAAAATTCTAATTTAAAAAGCAAGAGGAATATAAAATTAAAAATTAAAAAATTGAAAATTTTCTCTTTTATAGATTACTTTCATTTAAGGACTATAGAATTCAAAGTGCTTTTGAAACTTAATTTTTGAATATAAAATACTATACATATATACAAGATTTGCTTAACATGCGAATAAGTTTATACCTTTCAATGAAAACTTTCCTTGTTTTCATTTATTAGTGCATTTAAAAAGAATAATGCTCAAAATGTATGTAACCAAAGTGCTGTACTGTTTCATTCTGAATAGATTAGCACTGATTATATAAAATCGTATATTTGCTTAACATAATATTTTGTTATCAATCGAAATTTTAAGACAGTTCAGCATTTTATAAGATTCTAGCTTGGGATTTTTTGAATAATATAATCAAAAAAAATTTCTTCCTTATTTTTACGAACACGCACAAAAGAACAGATAAAACTAATTTAATGACAACTCAGCGAGTAAATTTATCCCATAGAAAAATTATAAAAAAGATCATAACCTAAGGGCATCTAAGGTAAACTTACAGAATGGTATTATAAAACAAACGATTAAACAAAATATTGGAAGATTTAAATACAATAAAGATTTATTTTTTGCTAAAGGATATAAAACGTATAACAGTTTTATGAATAACTAGGAATCAATGTGGTATAATAAAAATAAATGCAAAACTCCGAATATATAATTAGAATTTTAATGCAGTTAATGATTATAAAAGATTCCAGCAGGACATTTTTTCAGATTTATGAAATCAAACCAGTCTTACTTATTCATGCAAATGCGCAAAAGAACAGATACAAGTCTTTAATGACAGAACAACTAATAAATTTGCCTTACATAAAAATTACAAAAAAATGTATAACCTAAAGGCTTCTCTGGGAAATCTTCAGAACAGTATAAAATAATTAGGTTAATACAAAAGTGTTGAAAGATATAAATACAAACATTTTAAGATAATTATTTTGTAAATGACTATGCAGTAGTGTAGTATAATAGAAATAAATGCAATTCAAATGTCGTTCCTCTTTTAATTGTAATCTGATTTATTGTCGGCATGCTAAAAGCAAAAGAATTCTTTAAGCTGTCGTTTACTTAGAAATCGTCTGTCACTTCCATAAAGAGTTTAAAATGTTCTCATGGATTCTAAATCTATGTTCCCACAATCAGAAACTTCTAAGAGCAGTTACCATTTATTCAGGGTAAGTGGAAGGCAAGGGGGTCAATAGAATAGAGTTTTGTATAGATTTTGTTCCCACTCAGTTTGAAGTGAAAACAAACCTTATTCAAAGCGGCTCATCAATAAACATATCTCTGGAAAAGAAGTAGTTGAAAGAGCGTTTGAATGAATGGCCCCTTAGTAGTCTGCAATAAAGGAAGAACGAATATAATACTCGTAAACAGTGTCGTATGCCGCAAAGACGCTAGAAGCAGTTGACTCGGTGAGGGGGGGGGGGGCCCAAAACCTATTAGACGCATGGCAAAGGGGACATATGGTCAGATCTGTCAGCAAATTTGTAAAAAAAAATCGAATGTGATATTTTATTTTGAGCTTCAAAGGTATTTGGATTCAGCGGTAAATAAACAACGCTAAATTTTATTTCCCAAGTCAGCATTTTTGAGAAATGTATTACAAACATTTAGTTAAAACTTCTCGAAATAAAAATTTTGCCGGTTACGATATTGGTAAACTATGTTTGTTGTTAATAGAAAATATCGATTCTGACTTACATGAACGCGCCTCGTCTGAGTTGACATTTTGTCATAGATACAAAAATAGTATTTTGCATCTATGATAAAATCGATACAAAAATAGTTCATTTTTGTATCAATGAGCAAAGCTCATATAGCTATTTTCAATATTATCTCTCCATTTTCAGCAGTGGACAAGATATAACAGATTTCATAATGCGATTAGTAGGCAAACAATCAAGACTAAAAAAAACAATTTTATGGAAGTCAGTCGCATAAAAAAAGTAATTTTAACTAGAAACATGCCGACTGAAATAAATAAGTCGATTTTTTTTTAAATATTTTTTCTTTATTTTCAATGAACAAACGCTACTTTTGTTATTAACAGACTACAAAATTTTTTCGAATGGTATATGAAAAGCTTGGTTGAGCAAAATATGAAAGTCGTACGAAATTTCGGTTAATAAAGGTGGAAAACGATTAAACAGAACTGGCCACAAATTCAACACAAGTTACGAATACAATGAAAATTCACATTGTTGACAGAAGAACGTTGCATGTCTCAACCAGTGGCGTAGCGAGGGGTGTACTGAAATTCGAGAGTCAGTTTTGAGGTGGGAAAGTGAATATTTATAATTTTATCTTAAGGTTATTGTTGTGCTTAAGCTTTTGATACTCACTGCAAGACGAGTAATATTTATGCCTATAGTCGATCATTTTATTTCAGTACTGAGTAAAGGTTTAACCCAAATTCGGTGTTTCAATTAAAATCAGAATTCAAAATATGGCTAGCGAATTGGGAAAGTGTAATTAGGTTGATATATTTTGCAAAGAAATGTCAAGAAGATTGTCCACGACAAATTGGCAATCTTGTAAAGAGGGCAAAACTTTTTGAGAAAAAAATCAAAACAAAACAATTTTATTTAAGTATAAAGCATTTTTTAAAACTTTAAAAGTTAATAATATGAAAAATATTTTTCCACAGTATCCTTCACGAAGTCCAGGATCCTACACAGCATATATTTAGTAAATTAAATGTAAATATTTAAAATTTAACCAATTAAAACTTAATAAATTAATTTAAAGTTAATGATTATTTTAATTACGTTATTCTTAATTTTTAAGATTTCAAAACACTGATTTTTTTCCTATAGTAGTCCCCCCCCCTTAACGGATTCCTAGATTCGCCCTTGATTGCAAGTACTAAGTTATGAAAATTTAACAAAAAATCTTATTCACATGCAGATAAATACCAGAAATAGTTATATCGTAATCGACAGAATAAAAATATTTTTACAAATATGTATTCAAGAGAATCCCATGAAACTTACAGATTTAATTTGTAACAATAAGACTCTTATAAAAAATTTTAAAAATTATTCTTCTAACTTAGGTTTATGTAAGGTTTTAAGATAAAATTCTTAAAATGTTCCCCGGTTCCCATTGCGACCTCAAAAAGGGGGTCTCCTTACCAAGAGGTCTTCTCACACTAGATCCTTTCACAAAGATCAACAGAAGTCATCAGTCACTGCCGCCCGGTGACAGGTCTAATAGCCCCCATACGGCGCGTAATGACCGCAGAAGGGGGAATACAATTCTTTGTCCAAACCCTGACAGTTTAGAGAGAGGAGCTGTTCTTTCGGCTTGACCATTTCGTTAAACTTAGCAATTTCAATGCCTGCCGCCTGGAGGGTTAATGAAAGAATTGAATGAATAAAGAAAACACTTATTTTACATATTTATATAAATCATTTGGTTTAAATAACTTAGAAGTGCAAAACAAATATTCCTTAACAAAAAGAAAACACTTACCTATGAGATTTATTTTGTTGTAACAGCATCCCACACAGACAAGAGCTACAATATCATCCATCTGACAAAACAATTTCATCATATCTTGTGCTAGATTTCCACAGCTATGCAGACCCACCATTGCCACAGCGCCTGTAAGAAAAACTACATTAAGGCTCTAACTAAAATAATATTTTAAAGCACTAATAAAAGAGATAAATTTACTTCAGCATTTTAGGATGCATTGTTTGGCTAATACTTTATAATGAAAAACTAGCTGATATACCCAGAGTTGCCTGGGATGAAAATATTTTCATGTTTTTTATTAATAAAAAATTAATTATAGTAAAGCAACATTTATACATTTCTCATTTATACTTCGTTAAAGTTCATTTGTCGTTTCATCAGTCTAGCTTCATTCATATTCATTGTAATGTCTCATTTATTCGTTTCATCACAGTCTAGATTCATTCATATTCAATGTAATCTCTCATTTATTCGTCGTTTCATCACAGTCTAGATTCATTCACATTCATTGTAATGTTTCATTTATTCGTTTCATCACAGTCTAGATTCATTCATATTCATTGTAATGTCTCATTTATTCGTCGTTTCATCACAGTCTAGATTCATTCATATTCATCGTAACCTCTCATTTATTCGTCGTTTCATCACAGTCTAGATTCATTGATATTCATCGTAATCTCTCATTTATTCGTCGTTTCATCACAGTCTAGATTCATTCATATTCATCGTAATCTCTCATTTATTCGTCGTTTCATCACAGTCCAAATTCATTCATATTCATTGTAATCTCTCATTTATTCGTCATTTCATCACAGTTCCGATCCATACATATTCATTGTAATGATAAAGTGCTTCGTTTATATGACACAAAGCCTCGGTTACATGTCGTTTTCCCACTTTCTAAAATTCGAAAATTTCCTCCTTTCTAGTATGTGAACTGTGATAAAGTTATCACTACTTAGAAATTATTCACAATTAAAGAATTAATAGAAGACAAATTCTCAGGCGTTAGTTTAGGCAATGATGAAGAAATTTCACCTTTCTTTAAAGATGCAATCATGGGTCGATCCAGGATCGAAAATTGGGGCCGTTTTGCAGCCCCTTCACAAAATTCCACTTCATAAAAACGAGCCCTTCACAAAATTCAAATTAAAAAAAACGTCCCCTTCACAAAACTCAAATTCACATAAAATATAGAAATATGACTGCTAAAATTGAAGGATAAAAACATTTATCACAAAAATAATTTTTTTCCACAAAAATATTTTAATTTTTCACAAAAATATTTTTTTCCTCACAAAAATATTTTAATTTTTCATAAAAATATTTTAATTTTTCACAAATATATATTTTTTTCCTCACAAAAATATTTTTATTTTTCACAAAAATATTTTAATTTTCACATAAATATTTTAATTTTCACATAAATATTTTAATTTTTCACACAAATATTTTCCCCCCACAAAAATGGGCTCCTAAAAAAGAACCTCGATCGACCCCTGGCGATGGACTCCATTGAAAAACCCCAAACTTATTTCTTTTGCCAAAAGAAAAATGGAAAAACATTGAATAGACTTAATTCTATTCACAATGCTGTACTTAATATTCACAGACAACCACCATGTCAGATGGCAGTTAAAGGTCATTTAATTAAACGCCTACCTGCATGCACATAAATCGTATAAGATATGTATAATTAATACCCAAGATACGCAAGAAAGGAATGATTTCTTGCTCTTTTATGATAAATGTTTAGTTTTAAATTTAATTATTCATTTGCATACTTTGTAGTATTATATTGGTAGTCCCTCCCGCACATGAATGGTATGTTGAAAATTGTTCTGGTCTGTCTCTACGTCCGAAGGTACAAGATCCGCACAGACTGCATTAGCCAGACTTCGTAGTGGCCATATCAAAAGCTTGAAATTCGTCGACAAGGAAAAGATTTATTCCTCTTGCTCTTGTTCCTGTCCTGCTTCTCCTGATCATGTCATTGACTGTATTGGCGCCTCTACGAGGCTGCTGTGGAATGAGGGGGAAAATGGACTTGTGGCACTGTTAGAGCAACAGGGTCCTGGTCTAGTATTTGAACCAGGGGGACATGAAACAAAAACATTATATTTGGAATATCATAAAAAAATTAAAAATTAATAGTTTGAAATGAATTTGCATTAGTAGCATTACATTCGTAAAAATCAAAACTTCTTATAAAAATTTTGATCATACGTACATTTTTTCGTTTATAAGTCATTTTATGTCATGTATAAACAGTATTATACTGTATTCATTTAATCATTATGCAACCATCAATGAAACCTTTCTTATGCGTCAAAATTTGTGAGCAAAAATTGAAGTGCTTACAACCTAATAAATACTTATAACAAAAGCTACAGTTATTTTTAGGGATGTAACGAATATTCCGCAACTATTAAGTATTTTGCCCTTTTAACCCTTTGCGGCGCAGTGTGCCAGCTGAGGGCACACCTAATTTCACTCGCTTCTCAACCGTTAAATTCAACTATAAATGTGAAATAATATGTTTAGGATAGTGCTAATAGTACTCCTTTTAGAATGCATATAGCAGCCTTATGAAATTTCGTTTCGGAATAGGAATTATTAGAGATAAAGTTTGGGAAAATTCCTTAACTCGTAGATAAGAAATTTTTCAGTTCTGGATGTTGACAATTTTAGTAAATTAACTTGGAAATTTTCCTTCAACACTCTTAAAGTTTTAATTTATGATTTTCTGTAAGATTCAACAATATTTTTTGAGTGTATCAAGTTTGCTGTATCTAAGGGGGTTCTCATATGAGGGTCTGACCCCAAAAAGGGACGACCCCCACTCGGAATGAAGTTTTTTTTTTTTTTTAATTTTTTTTGTCGATTCTATGTCTAGACAATAAACTAAAACCATTCATGATCTTTTTTCATTATATTTCAGAAAATTTAATGCCTTGAGCCGCAAAGGGTTAACTAATACTAAGCAGATATTCGGCCGAATATATTTAAGATAATAATTTTTTAAAAATGTGCTTTTAAATACACATTTAACAAAGAATATTTCAGAATTACATTGTAGCACATTTATTATCAAAAGATCCCCTAACATTTACCTAATTTTAAGTTGCATAGTACATAAATTATGATGCAAGACCAATAATTTTTCTGCATTTTCAGGAGGAAGTCTCTTGCTTTTTGTTTCATACACATATAATACCAATTAGGAATGTAAAGAATATGCTAAACAGATATTTGGCAGACTCACATTCCAGTACATTTATTTTAATAAAAATCTAAAATTTATCCAATTTTAAGTTGAATAGTACATATAAGTGAATTTAATAATGCTGTACATCATTTATAGAAATATGTTCCATAAAAGATGTTCATAATATATAAACAGTCACTATATAATGCTTGCAGCTGCTGAAAGATATTTTATTGCTAACTTTGCAAACCTTTTTAAATATCTTTGCATTTTTTTCCTGCCAATTAAGTGGACACTCCATCCTACCTATTAGAATTTCTTTATCATAATAGAAATTTACTCCTAGTAATTTTAATTTATCGATTCAATTTTCTTCTGAGTTTGTCAATGTCATGTTCTGCAATGATGGCTCTTTTATTTCTTTTAAGCAATCCCACAATGAAGAGGGTTTCTCATTTCTTATTATTGGAATCAAGGTATTTAAAATATTACAAATATACGTAAAAATATTAATTTTTTTAAAAAATACAAACAAAAACTTAGTTTTATTTAATCTTAAACTTTTTCATTAAAATTGGAAAAATATTTCATTTACAATCAAAAGTGAAATGCCTTTAAAAATTTGGCTATTCGGCCTGAAATCTGGCCGAATATTCAGTATTTGGCCAAATCAATATTCGTTACATCCCTAGTTATTTCGTATCAAATCACCTGTTGATGCCTTTGTGGTGCAAATGTCATATGCAAGAAAGTGAAAATAGATTTAATATTAGCACTTGATGGCATGCCAAGATGCATATAAATAAATGCATTTTATTAAAAATATATTTTTTAGGGTGCACGGGGTAATTATGGGTAAAAAACCAATAAGATCCCAATATCAAGAAAAATATAAAAGATACAATTTAGAAATTTGTGATGGAGTTGACTTAATAATGCAGCTTTTGCATTAAACATTCATTTAACCCAAAATATTTTTTAATTTTTTTAAATTGAATTTTTTAAGTGACCTATAATTACCCCGGCAATGGGGGAAATATGGGTCACAACCGGGGTAATTATGGGTCACTGTCTTTATGAAGTAGTATTAATATTTTTTTTAAATAAAATATTTTGATGATGCTAGAAATTACCTCTAAAGTAGGAATTTCATTAATTGGAGTTTTAAAAATTTATAAAAGACATAAAAAAATACATGAGAATGCTATTTATTTTTATGAAATGTTTATAATACTAATGTAAATAATACTTTTATGAAAAATACAGTAATACACAAAATCCTCTTATTCTCTTCAATTTTGTTTTTAATTGAAATGAGAAGATTGTTTGCACCAAATAATTTTTAAAAAGACTCGAAACATTAATTTGTTCCGTAAGTTATTGATAATTTTCAAAGAATAATACAACATTTAATTAAACAGCATGAGTGGGATATTGGAGTCAAATAAATAAGCTGATCTATTCAATTAATTGTCATGAAATTTTCACTAAAACCTTCCTTATGCGTTAGTTTTTTTAAAATCAAAATTTGAAAATAATCTATTGAGTAGTAGCAAAGAAATGAATATATTGAACTGATGATAATTTGAATTGATTGATGAAATATAAATTTTACTTTTATTTATACAGATTGCACAAATTCGCAAAAGAAATTGAGATTAAACAGTACAGCAAAACATAATGCAACTATATTAATGAAAAGTTATTTACCAGACGCTTTCTTGCTATAACAACTACAGCTGCATTCCCAGTTGTGTTCTTCATTTAATATGGATTTTATATCTTCCAGGCATTTCTCTGAATGTGTTACTTCTAATGTTCTATGATGCATGGAATTCTTGCACGAATCTGAAACAATTAGCATAAAGTATACAAAAAGAATTAATTCTTAGCATTTATATTAATTATACCTAAAATTAGAAGTATATAATTTTGAAATAAAATTCAAACATAATTTTCAGCCAAAATACGACTTCAAGGGGGAAATTGTTATGATAACACTCATCTTTACAGTTTTTAAAATGTACCATACTTTTTGTCATATGCATGAAAACATATGTATTTATTGCCATGTACATTCACATATGCAGTATACATGCACATTCATGTCTACAATTGAAAGCAAGTTTATTCTGGAGATTTTTTTTAAATAAATAAATATACATTAATTATTCAATCAGGAAACTATTAGCTTTGCAGCAAAGCTCTACCAGAGTTAGGCAATTAAAAAAAAAAAAAAAAGGTTTATGTGAAATACAATTAAAATATTATGTCTGAAAATAACACTAATAATAAAGATTGGTAACTATTTTTTTAAATATTTATTTTTTGGATAAACTTGGAAAAAAAATAGCTAAGAAGGGCTGTATCATTATTTGCACTGCTAAATGGGCTCAAATTTTACCCTAAATGAATTTAAGAACTTCTGAAATCAAAAACATTGAAATAATTTTACCATTCTTTATACGATCTTTAGCAGCCACAGTATATTTTACAGATGAATCGAGGCCAATGCATTTGAGTTTGAATCTGTGATGAAGAACTTGATCAAGATAGCCCTATAAATAAATAAGACTCATCAATAACAAGATATATGCAGATACCACAGATCAACAAGAAAATAAGCATAGATATTCATAAAGCCAATCTACTTCTTCAACGAAATATAGTTTTCTTACATATGAAGTGGCTTCTAAAATGGAAACAAAATAAAGGAAGTATACACATAAGTTATGAAAAAGTTAATTTAATTCATATCAGTTTGAGACTCCAATCAATAGCTCCTGGGCTTTTGCCCAGTTGACCAACATTAGGGATGCTATAGCTTCACAACCAGCTTTTTCATTAGGCAGAGAAGATAGAGCCTATCATAATATGCTACAGCAGTGGTTCCCAAACTTTTTGGTTGTGCGGACCACCTGTTGTGTAAAAAAATATTTTGAGGCCCACTAACTAAATGTACAAGTAAAAAAAATACAAACACATATATTTATACAGGGTGTTCACACTTATTGTGGTCCAATAGCTAATTTCTAAACCCTTAAAGACAGACATATAGTTCCAATTGGAAAAATGCTTTAAATAAAGGGAAGAATTATATTTTATGTTTTTTGAGTGAATAAATATATTCCTGAAAAAGTTACAAAATCTAACTTCTCATATGGTCCACCAGTCCTATTTACTCATATTTAGTAAAATATTTTTGACGCTCTAACATTTTAAAGAAAAAAAAGTCCCAGTCTTTTGCGACTAAAACTGACCGAGTTATGGAGCTTTGAATATCGGTGACTTAGACCACTTTACACCATTTCAATAGCCGTCTTGCAGATGATTCACCAATCAATGTGAAGCAATTGCTCGACGAGGTCGCTGATTGGTAAAAATCATGAAATTCAAAGCTCCATAACTCGCTCAGTTTTAGTCGCTGAAGAGTGGGATATTTTTTGGTTAAAATTTTAGAGTGTCAAGAATATTATTACTAAATATGACTGAATATGATAGGTCGGGTATACCATATAAAAAGTTAGAATTCGTAATTTTTTCAGAAATATATTTAATGACTCAAAAAACATAAAATATAATTCTTCCCTTTACTTAAAGCATTTTTCCAATTGGAACTATATGTCTGTCTCTAACGGTTTAGAAATTAGCTAATGGACCACAATAAGTGTGGACACCCTGTATTTTAGGTGCCCTTATATGCTAGTAATTAGTCAAGCTTACTGTGAAAGAAATAAAAATATATTGTTTTATAAAGCAAGAAACAAGTGAAGACTCTTGAAGTTCCCCTGACTTCGAATCTTGACTTGCATTTCGCGGCCCATTAATACGCTATCGGAGGCCCACGAGTGGGTCGCGGCCCATGGGTTGGGAACCACTGTGCTACAGTATGAGAGTAACCGAGTTCCAGCTTGATGTGGAATCAGTAAGCTACACACTTACTACTGGATCTTATCACCTATTTTACCTTATATTTATTTTAACAAATATTTTACAAAAATAACTTTTATTTCAGAACCAACAGTATCTGATCGAAATATTACCACAATGCATCAATCACTTGTATAAATTTCACTGAATTCTTTATTTTAATTAACTTATTTTTCTTATAAATTGCTCGACATTATTTTTCACATTTTTGTAAAATAAAATGGAATTTAAAACTGTTGTTAAAAACAAAATAAAATTTTAATGAAATTTTCCCAAGAACTTCAAAAATATTTTATCGTAATAATTAAAAAAAAAACTGAGATGATAATTTATTTTAAACATATTTTGCTCATTCCATTTTGATTGCCATAAAACATTACACTTTAATCAAATAAATCAAAAAGAGTGTTTGAGGGAAAATTCTAGAAAAAAAATTATGTTTATTTTTTGATATTTTCACATGAAGCATGAATAATACAAAAAATACATTTACAAAAAACATGAAACTTATCAGCAAAATATAACTATACAGACTTCTAACCAATTATTAAACTAATAAACAGGATGCATTTTCGAAAAATGAATTAAATGCAGCATTGCAGCATATTAAAAGGCTAAAATATTTTCCAGGATAATTTACATACAAAGAAGATGAAGGTGATCGAGGTACCATACAAATAGGATTACCATACGTCTGGATTTCAAGCTGAAGCCCAGACTAGTGTCCGGATCTTCAAAATGTCCCAATTTATGCCAGGCGAGAGAGAAATTTGGTTGCAATTGAGAAAATCTGACGTATTCAAAAAAAGCTGAATGAAAGAAAATTTCATTGTTTACAAAGTTTACATCTATTGTTGATGAGCAACTAGATGAGCCACCTCACTCAGGCCTCAGTTTAAACTGAAAATTAAAAGTTTTGGCAGTTTTAATT